>WNWK01059129.1:0-10271 GCA_009830355.1 Cherax destructor | reverse complement strand
GAAATCTTCCCTATGAGGATAGACTGAGGGCCCTGAATCTGCACTCTCTAGAAAGGCGTAGAATTAGGGGGATATGATTGAGGTGTATAAATGGAAAACAGGAATAAATAAAGGTGATGTAAATAGCGTGCTAAAAATATCTAGTATTGACAGGACTTGCAGCAATGGCTTTAAGTTGGATAAATTCAGATTCAGGAAGGATATAGGAAAGCATTGGTTTGGTAATAGAGTTGTCGATGAGTGGAACAAACTCCCGAGTACAGTTATAGAGGCTAAAACGTTGTGTAGTTTTAAAAATAGGCTGGATAAATATATGAGTGGGTGCGGGTGGGTGTGAGTTGGACCTGACTAGTTTGTGCTACTAGGTCAGATGCCGTGCTCCTTCCTTAAGTGAATGTAACCTGACCTGGATGGGTCGGGGCATTGGCTTAAGTCGGTGGGAGATTTGGACCTGCCTCGCATGGGCCAGTAGGCCTGCTGCAGTGTTCCTCCTTTCTTATGTTACATAAACGACATAGATGAGGGAATAAATAGCAACATAAGCAAATTTGCTGATGACACCAAAATAGGCCGTCCAATTCATTCTAATGAGGACATTAGAGCACTCCAGGATGATTTGAATATACTGATGCAGTGGTCGGAGAAGTGGCAGATGCAGTTTAATGTAGACAAATGCAAAGTTCTAAATGTTGGGCTGGACAATAACCATGTAGATCTTAATGTAGATCTTAATACTTGTGATTGCGAGAAGGATTTAGGAGTTCTGGTTAGTAGTAATCTGAAACCAAGACAACAGTGCATAAGTGTTCACAATAAAAGTAACAGAATCCTTGGCTTCATATCTAGAAGTATAAATAATAGAAGTACTCAGGTTGTTCTTCAACTCTATATATCTTTGGTTAGGCCTCATTTAGATTATTCTGCACAGTTCTGGTCGCCGTATTACAGAATGGATATAAATGCTCTGGAAAACGTACAGAGGAGGATGACAAAGTTTATCCCATATATCAGAAATCTTCCCTATGAGGATAGACTGAGGGCTCTGAATCTGCACTCTCTAGAAAGGCGTAAAATTAGGGGAAATATGGAAAAATAAACACATAAGCAGTATAATGTGATCCTTTATTGACAACGTTTCGCCCACGCAGTGGGCTTTATCGAGTCACAGACAGATCTACCTGGAAAATGAGCAACATGGAGATATATATAGGGTACAGTCAGGTGGAGAATGCTGGGTCAGGTGGAGAAAGCTGCATGTGAGTCTTTCCTTGATGTTCTCTGCAAAGCTGACCATGAACTTCGTTTTAAAGTCTATCGAAAACCTACCAATCAACACGATCTTCTCCACTTCTACTCTCACCACGACACCAAAATTAAACGTGGTGTAATTATAGGCTTTTTCCTGCGCGCACTCAGAATCTGCAGCAGTGAGTTCCTTGAAGAAGAATGCTCCCTCATTGAACAAGTTTTTTCCAAACTTCACTATCCTCGTCACTTCATTAGAGACTGCAGACGACGGGCATTAAACATCTTCAACACACCCAGAGAAGACACTGCTGAGAAGAGATACATAGTCCTTCCCACCAACTCCATTTCCAAACAAGTTTCCAACATTTTTTCTAAGACCTCATTCCGAGTATCCACCTCCACATCCACCACCATTAAGGACTTTACCAGTAACAGACAGGAAAAGCTTCAATCCACGGCAGGGGTATACACAATCCCTTGTAATGGCTGCAGCAAATTATACGTTGGCGAAACATCCAGAGACCTACAAACACGCATTTCAGAACACCAGTACGCAGGCAGATCTGACGACTCAAGAAATGCCTGTGTTCAACACCGAAATTTACACAACCATTTAATCAACTACAGTAACGCAAGACTCATCGCCAGAGAAGACAACACGCAATACCGAAGAATCCTAGAATCATCACTCATCTGTATATCCAACAACTTCAACCAGAACAACGGCTTCTACAACATAGCTGAACCTATTGCCAAGAAACTTCTTCAACGCTATCCCACCTAGAACTCAAGAATGGTACACTGCAGGTCCTTTAAGTCACACTATGTTTTTAACTATCACACTACTTTTAAGACTCACATGCAGCTTTCTCCACCTGACCCAGCATTCTCCACCTGACTGTACCCTATATATATCTCCATGTTGCTCATTTTCCAGGTAGATCTGTCTGTGACTCGATAAAGCCCACTGCGTGGGCGAAACGTTGTCAATAAAGGATCACATTATACTGCTTATGTGTTAATTTTTCCATTGTGTCGGTATTTTATACCATTTATTTCCAGGGGGGAATATGATTGAGGTGTATAAATGGAAAACAGGAATAAACAAAGGGATGTAAATAGCGTGCTGAAAATATCCAGCCAAGACAGGACTCGCAACAATGGTTTCAATGGTTCCACAGGGATCGGTTTTGGGCCCGTTGTTGTTTATAATATATATAAATGATCTTGACGAGGGAATTACTAGTGATATGAGCAAATTCGCTGATGACACGAAGATAGGTAGGATAATCGATTCAGACGTAGATGTCACGGAACTTCAGGAGGATTTAGACAAACTCAATTCCTGGTCAGAAAAATGGCAGATGCAGTTCAATATAGATAAATGCAAAGTTCTAAAGCTCGGAAATGTTCATAACCCTAGCACCTACCAGCTTAATAATGTTGAAGTCAGCCGTGTAGATGAATGGTTCAGAGAACCGACAAGTTATAAACTTTATAACTTTATTTATAACTTGTCGGTTCTCTGAACCATTCATCTACATCCTGTCTGACACAGCAACAGCTTGGGATCTTGATACAAACGAATTCTTCAACACTTGTCCAACCTTTGGACGAAGACATACTTCGAATAGTGGATGGTACCACTGTGACCCCGCCTCCTCCTGCTTCATCTCACCTGATTACAGCATATAAGCCACCTCTTGGAGAAGACCCGGGCCGGATGTACCGGCGAACATACAACAACTTATGCTACACTTCAAACAAGATTGATGGACTGAACACATCGACTCCAGGCCGAGGGACTGATAACCTCAAACTTCTCCTCTCCTTACACCTTTCTATTTTGTATTGGACTGATGAAACCGTGGCGAAACGTTTCCTCAATAAAGATACCCAAGTGTTGCATATGTGTCTAATTTATAACTCAGCCGTACAGAATGCGAAAAGGATTTGGGGGTTATGGTAAGCAGCAACCTCAAACCAAGTCAGCAATGCCTAAGCGTAAGAAATAAAGCAAATAGATTACTGGGATTTATATCAAGAAGTGTAAGCAACAGAAGTCCAGCGGTTATATTACAGCTTTATACATCATTAGTAAGGCCTCACCTAGATTATGCAGCTCAGTTCTGGTCTCCATTTTACAGAATGGATATAAATTCGTTAGAAAACATTCAGCGACGAATGACAAAGTTAATTCATAGCATTAGAAATCTTCCATATGAAGAAAGATTGAAGACCCTTAAATTACATTCACTTGTAAGACGAAGAATGAGGGGAGACATGATCGAGGTATATAAGTGGATGATGGGTATTAATAAGGGGGATATAAATAAGGTCTTGTGGATATCTCTTCAAGAGAGAACCCGCAATAATGGATTCAAATTGGATAAGTTTAGATTTAGAAAGGATATAGGAAAATATTGGTTTGGAAATAGGGTAGTTGATGAGTGGAACAGTCTGCCTAGTAGGGTCATTGAAGCTAGGACCTTGGGTAGTTTCAAATTTAGGTTGGATAAATACATGAGTGAGAGGGGTTGGATTTAAGTGGGACTCGCACTTGAGTTAATAGAATCTGCAAAGCTTATTTCTTGGGTAGAATTGAAAATTGGATTGGGCAATTATTCTGTTAGTGGGATGGATTGTGAAGGACCTGCCTAGTATGGGCCAACAGGCCTGCTGCAGTGTTCCTCCTTTCTTATGTTCTTAAGTTGGAAAAGTTCAGATTCAGGAAGGATATAGGAAAGCACTGGTTTGGTAATAGAGTTGTGGAGGAGTGGAACAAACTCCCGAGTACCGTCATAGGGGCTGGGACGTTGTGTAGTTTTAAAAATAGGTTAGATAAATACATGAGTGGGTGTGGGTGGGTGTGAGTTGGACCTGACTAGCTTGTGCTACTAGGTCAGATGCAGTGCTCCTTCCTTAAAATAGCAGATGCAGTTCAATGTAGATAAATGCAAAGTTCTAAAACCCGGGAATGTTCATAACCCTAGCACCTACCAGCTTAATAATGTTGAACTCAGTCGTACAGAATGCGAAAAGGATTTGGGGGTTATGGTAAGCAGCAACCTCAAACCAAGCCAGCAATGCTTAAGCGTAAGAAATAAAGCAAATAGATTACTGGGATTTATATCAAGAAGTGTAAGCAACAGAAGTCCAGCGGTTATATTACAGCTTTATACATCATTAGTAAGGCCTCACCTAGATTATGCAGCTCAGTTCTGGTCTCCATTTTACAGAATGGATATAAATTCGTTAGAAAACATTCAGCGACGAATGACAAAGTTAATTCATAGCATTAGAAATCTTCCGTATAAATTAGACACATATGCAACATTTGGGTATCTTTATTGAGGAAACGTTTCGCCACACAGTGGCTTCATCAGTCCAATACAAAGTAGAAAGGTGTAAGGAGAGTTGGAGTTTTGAGGTAATCAGTCCCTCGGCCTGGAGTCGATGTGTTCAGTCCATCAATCTTGTAGAAATGACAGTATATGTCCGTAGAGGTGGCTTATATACTGTAGTTGGGATCTTAATACAAACGAATTCTTCAACACTTGTCCAACCTTTGGACGAAGATCAAGTTAACTAATATTACTGTCACGAGGGACATGGTTATCAAACAGATAGATAAACTGAAGCAAAATAAGTCCCCGGGACCCGACGAGTTGTTTTCCAGGGTACTTAAAGAATGTAAGATGGAACTTAGTCAGCCATTAATGAATGTGTTTAATACGTCCATCCTAACTGGTGTTGTGCCAGAGATGTGGAAGATAGCTAATGTAGTTCCTATATTCAAATCAGGGGATAAGTCAATTCCATCAAATTACCGTCCAATAAGCCTCACATCTATAGTAGGCAAATTATTAGAATCAATTATAGCTGATATTATTAGAAGTCACCTTGAAGAACATAATTTGATTAATGAATCTCAGCATGGGTTCACGAGAGGTCGTTCCTGCCTAACAAATTTACTGACGTTTTTCAATAAAACATTTGAGGCAGTAGACAGTGATAAAGAATATGATATAGTTTACTTGGATTTCAGTAAGGCCTTCGATAGAGTACCTCACAAGAGACTCTTAAGAAAGGTGGCAGCTCATGGTATAGGAGATAAAGTTCTAGCATGGATAGAGGCATGGCTTACCAATAGAAAGCAGAGAGTTTCCATTAATGGGGTCAAATCTGAATGGGGATTAGTCACTAGTGGCGTTCCACAAGGATCAGTTTTGGGCCCATTGTTGTTCATAATTTACATAAATGACCTTGATGAAGGATACCAGTGAACTCCAGGATACCAGTGAACTCCAGGAGGATTTGGACAAATTAATGTCTTGGTCTGAAAAGTGGCAGATGAAGTTTAATGTGGACAAGTGTAAGGTGCTAGTCGTTGGTAATGAAAATATCCCTCGAATTTATAAACTAGGTGAAGTAGAGCTTGATCATACAGAATGTGAAAAAGACTTGGGAGTCATGGTAAGCAGGAATCTAAAGCCAAGACAACAGTGCCTAAGTGTGCGCAATAAGGCTAACAGATTACTAGGATTTATTTCAAGAAGTATAAGCAACAGAAGTCCAAAAGTTATTTTACAGCTCTATACATCACTAGTGAGACCTCATTTGGATTATGCAGCTCAGTTTTGGTCACCTTACTACAGGATGGATATAGATTCATTGGAGAACATACAAAGAAGAATGACTAAAATGATTTACAGTATAAGAAATCTCCCGTATGAAGATAGACTTAGAGCGTTGAATCTCCACTCTCTGGAGAGGCGTAGAATGAGGAGATATCATCGAGGTGTACAAGTGGATGATGGGTATAAACAAAGGAGATATTAATAAAATACTGAGGATATCGAACCAAGTAAGAACCAGAAATAACGGATTTAAATTGGATAAATTTAGATTTAGAAAGGACATAGGCAAGTACTGGTTTTCGAACAGAGTTGTAGATGCGTGGAACAATCTTCCGAGTGGGGTGATAGAGGCTGGGACCTTGGGTGGATTTAAAAAGAGATTGGACAAATATATGAGTGGGAGGGGCTGGGTTTGATTAGTGTCGTGAGTACGGGAATAAATTCTTAGGTAGTGGTGGTTTTGATAAGGACCTGCCTTGTATGGGCCAGTAGGCCTTCTGCAGTGTTCCTCCATTCTTATGTTCTTAGACTAGTGGATGGTACCACTATGACCCCGCCTCCTGCTGCTTCACCTCACCTAACTACAGTATATAAGCCACCTCTACGGACATATACTGTCATTTCTACAAGATTGATGGACTGAACACATCGACTCCAGGCCGAGGGACTGATTACCTCAAATCTCCAACTCTCCTTACACCTTTCTACTTTGTATTGGACTGATGAAGCCACTGTGTGGCGAAACGTTTCCTCAATAAAGATACCCAAATGTTGCATATGTGTCTAATTTATAACTTGTCGGTTCTCTGAACCATTCATCTATAATCTTCCGTATGAAGAAAGATTGAAGACCCTTAAATTACATTCACTTGTAAAACGAAGAATGAGGGGAGACATGATCGAGGTATATAAGTGGAAGATATGTATTAATAAGGGGGATATAAATAAGGTCTTGAGGATATCTCTCGAAGAGAGAACCCGCAATAATGGATTCAAATTGGATAAGTTTAGATTTAGAAAGGATATAGGAAAATATTGGTTTGGAAATAGGGTAGTTGATGAGTGGAACAGTCTGCCTAGTAGGGTCATTGAAGCTAGGACCTTGGGTAGTTTCAAATTTAGGTTGGACATGCAAGTTATGGTAAATATAATAAGCAAAGATTCCTGGAAGGAACACTGGAAGCTAAGTAGACAGTTTATCGAGGCAGTAAAATAATGTTCTCACATATAGGGCGACTATATCTCACTAGCAACATCACAAAGCACAAACCTTGAAAAGACTTTCAGCAGATTTGCTCTTCTGTTTCAGAGTTACAAAGTCTTTGATGACAAGAACAACGGCTTCTACAACATAGCTGAATCTATTGCCAAGAAACTTCTTCAACGCTATCCCACCTAGAACTCAAGAATGGTACACTGCAGGTCCTTCAAGTCACACAATGTTTTTAACTATCACACTACTTTTAAGAATGTCACATGCAGCTTTCTCCACCTGACTATACCCTATATATATCTTCATGTTACTCATTTTCCAGGTAGATCTGTCTGTGACTCGATAAAGCCCACTGCGTGGGCGAAACGTTGTCAATAAAGGATCACATTATACTGCTTATGTGTTTATTTTTCCATGACATATGTGCCAAATTTTGAGCTCTTGTCAAACTGTACAGTTGTTTTCTCTGTAGTGAATGCAACAATATCCTCACTGACAGAGGAGAGCTGCACCAGAACACTACATTCCCGGATGCAACGTCCCAACAATTCCAGGAACAGCTTCGGAAAATTGACCACTGTCTGGAAAATCTTCCAGCTCCTGCCCCCAACATCTTGCTACTGGGGGATTTCAACCTCAGGCACCTAAAATGGAGGAACATTGCAAACAATGTGGTAGCAGAGATAACACCAGGAGGCAGCTCAGATAAAAATTCACACATGCATGAACTTTTAAATCTCTGCACCAAGTTCACCTTAAACCAGCTAATAGTAGAGCCCACAAGATTAGAGAATACGCTGGACCTCATCTTCACCAACAATGATGATCTGATACGAAATGTCATCATATCAAAGACAATATACTCAGATCACAACATAATAGAGGTCCAGACATGCATACGGGGAGCCCCAGATCAACAAAATGTGATCAGCCGTGAGGGAGCTTTCTCCAAATTCAACTTCAATAACAAAAACATAAGGTGGGACCAAGTAAACCAAGTCCTAAATTATATAAACTGGGAAGATTGCTAAATTAGACACATATGCAACACTTGGATATCTTTATTGAGGAAACGTTTCGCCACACAGTGGTTTCATCAGTCCATACAAAGGAGAATCGTGAAGAACAGGAGGAGAATGAGGTGGTCAGTCCCTCAACCTTGAGTCGATGTTGTCAGTCCATCAATCTTGAATAGAATACAACATATGAGCGTAGAGGAAGCTTATATACTGTAGACAGGTGAGGTGCAGCAGTTGTAGGAGGTGTCACATTTGTCCAATGTGGAAGTAGGTCGTGCCCAAGGAATAGGCAAGCGAAGAAATCCCTGTATTAAGATACCAAGATGTTGCAGTGTCAGACAGGATGTGAATGAATGGTTCAGAGAACCGACGAGTTGGTAAATTAGACACATATGCAACACTTGGATATCTTTATCTTAATACAGGGATTACTTAGATACTTGGATTTCAGTAAACTTACTTGGATTTCAGTAAGGTTTTACTTGGATTTCAGTAAGGCCTTCGATAGAGTACCTCACAAGAGACTCTTAAGAAAGGTGGCAGCTCATGGTATAGGAGGTAAAGTTCTAGCATGGATAGAGGCATGGCTTACCAATAGAAAGCAGAGAGTTTCCATTAATGGGGTCAAATCTGAATGGGGATTTGTCACTAGTGGCGTTCCACAAGGATCAGTTTTGGGCCCATTGTTGTTCATAAGGTGCTAGTGGCAGTAAGGTGACAGTAGCAGAAGACGTGTCTTGTGTACTTGAAGACGTGTCTTGTGTACTCTCTGTGGACTGAACCATCTTTGCTGTGCTTCCGTTATTAGCTACCTGAGATTGGATGATGGTTTCCCTCGACTACGAGCAGCTATATCTCCAAATTAACGGAAGCTAGAAGAGAGATTCAACGTTTGAAGGGTATATGCAAGGATTATCCCCGGAACAATGTCGCCGATGATCAGACCAACGAATGGATGCTAGTCGAATCTGAAGGGACGAAGCTGAAGTTGAAGAAGGTCCAGGAGACTGCTGTGAAAACCAGCAACTCTTTCTCCTTGTTATCAGACGAATGTGAAGACATCCCAGCGAAGACCATCTCTACAAAGACCGTCGAGAACGTCATGCACACCGCCAGTCGAGGTAAGAACATTGTTTTAGTTGGGGATAGTCAGATTAAGTTTATGGATAGGGAATTTTGTCTTAAGGATAGGAATAGGAGGCAGAGGGTGTGTTATCCTGGGGCTGGGATGAAGGATATTGTTAGCCGTCTGGACGACATCATGAGAGGTAATGGGATCAATCCTATTATCTGTCTCAGTGCTGGAGGCAACGATGTTGGCAGACGTAGGAGTGAGGAGCTGATTAGCAGCTATAGGTCAGCAATAGACAGAATTAGGAAGAAGGGTGGGAACCCTGTCATATGTGGTATTTTGCCAAGGAGAGGAGTTGGAAATGAATGGTTGTCCAGGGCAATTGGTGTCAATTGCTGGCTGGACAAATACTGTAAGGAAAATGCAGTAACATTCATTGACAACTGGGACCTCTTCTATGGCAGAAATGACATGTATGCCAGGGATGGGGTTCACTTATCTAGGTCTGGGGTGGGGGCACTGGCAACTGCAGTGGAGGGAGCTGTTAGGGCTTTAAACTAGAAAAAGTTAGTGGTATGGGTTATGGGGGGAAAACAGTGAAGTCCCAGTGTAGTAATGTTATAAATTCTAGGGGAACTAGTAATAGGCAGAATAAGGTGGATATTGGAAAGCCAGTGGCACTAGGTGACAAGGACAGTAATAGGTATAAGGGAAAAACAGAAATGAGCAGGAAGGGTAAAGAGAAAGGAGGGTCTTTAAGTGTATATTGCACCAATAGTCGTAGTGCTAGGAATAAGATGGACGAGTTGAGAGTAGTTGCAAGTACAGGTAATATTGATGTTTTTGCAATAACTACTGAGACAGCAAACAGACTTAATGTTTTCTTCTCCACCATAGGAAAGAATCTAGCGAGTAAAATCCCAAGCTCAAACACCCGTCCAACAGACTACCTCACAAACACCTACCCTAATACGCTATTCCTAGCTCCTACCAACCCAATTGAAGTCTCGCTCATAATCAACACCCTTAAAAACAAGGCAGGAGACATAAACAGCCTACCAACTTTTATGTACAAAAAA
>WNWK01059128.1:0-10271 GCA_009830355.1 Cherax destructor | reverse complement strand
TATAGATGGGGTTGTAAGAGAAGTGAATGCGAGGGTCTTGGCAAGAGGTGTGGGGTTAAAAGATATAGAATTAAATACAAAGTGGGAGTTGTCACAGTTGCTTTTGCTGATGACACTGTGCTTTTGGGAGATTCTGAAGAGAAGTTGAAGAGGTTGGTGGATGAATTTGGTAGGGTGTGTAAAGAAAGAAAATTGAAAGTGAATATAGGAAAGAGTAAGGTGATGAG
Source organism: Cherax destructor (assembly GCA_009830355.1). Taxonomy (NCBI): domain Eukaryota; kingdom Metazoa; phylum Arthropoda; class Malacostraca; order Decapoda; family Parastacidae; genus Cherax; species Cherax destructor. The sequence continues at coordinate 10,044 of WNWK01059128.1, read as the reverse complement.
GATAACAAAAAGATTAGGTGACGAAAGATTGGATATCAGATTGGAGGAGAGAGTATGGAGGAGGTGAATGTATTCAGATATTTGGGAGTGGACATGTCAGCAGATGGGTCTATGAAGGATGAGGTGAATCATAGAATTGATGAGGAAAAAGGGTGAGAGGAGCACTTCGGAGTCTGTGGAGACAAAGAACTTTGTCCATGGAAGTAAAGAAGGGAATGTATGAGAGTATAGTTATACCAACACTCTTATATGGGTGTGAAGCATAAGTGATGAATGTTGCAACGAGGAGAAGCTGGAGGCAGTGGAGATGTCATGTCTGAGGTCAATGTGTGGTGTGAATATAATGCAGAGAATTCGGAGTGTGGAAATTAGGAGGAGGTGCGGGATTACCAAAACTATTATCCAGAGAGCTGAGGAGGGGTTGTTGAGGTGGTTCGGACATGTAGAGAGAATGGAACGAGACAGAATAACTTCGAGAGTGTATAAATCTGTAGTGGAGGGAAGGCGGGGTAGGGGTCGACCTAGGAAAGGTTGGAGGGAGGGGGTAAAGGAAGTTTTGTGTGCGAGGGGCTTGGACGTCCAGCAAGCATGTGTGAGCGTATTTGATATGAGTGAATGGAGACAAATGGTTTTTTAATACTTGACGTGCTGTTGGAGTGTGAGCAAAGTAACATTTATGAAGGGATTCAGGGAAACCGGCAGGCCGGACTTGAGTCCTGGTGATGGGAAGTACAGTGTCTGCACTCTGAAGGAGGGTTGTTAATGTTGCAGTTTTATAACTGTAGTGTAAAGCACCCCTCTGGCAAGACAGTGATGGAGTGAATGATGATGAAAGTTTTAGGTAAAACTTACGATTTTGGCTTAAATAGTAACGCTCACCTTGCCATATAAGACAAGTGAAAATTTGTGTATGCAATAATTTCGCCAAAATCATTCTGAACATAACGAAAAAAATATATTTCATTGTGTTTGTTTTTTATTAAATTAATGTTAACGTATCTAAAATATATTTAGTTGGGTTAGGCTAAATTAAATTGCGCTTGTTGTAATAAGGTTAGGTAGGTTTTCAAAGTTTCTCTTGGTACAACATTATAAATTCTTACATTAACATAAATGAAAAAATATATATTTAAACGTATAAGAGAAAAATTTAGAAAGGACTTAATTTTAGATGAGTTCTTGCTAATTGACCAGTTTTACCTAATCGGCACGACATATATATATATATATATATATGTCGTGCCGATATAAACTTACGATTCACTTAAATAGCAACGCTCACCTTGCCATATAAAACAAGCGAAAATTTGTGTATGCAATAATTTCGCAAAAATCATTCTGAACCTAACGAAAAAAATATATTTCATTGTCTTTGTTTATTATTAAATTAATGTTATTATAAGGTTAGGTAGATTTTCAAAGTTTCTCTTGGTACAAAATTATAATTTTTTACATTAACATAAATGAAAAAAATATATCTTTAAACGTATAAGAAAATTTTAGAAAGGACTTAATTTTAAATGAGTTCTTGCTAATTGACCAGTTTTACCTAATCGGCACATATATATATATATATATATATATATATATATATATATATATATATATATATATATATATATATATATATATATATATATATATATACGTATATCAATGCACCACGCAGAAACAAGCGGGTATATACAGAGAAAGATCGCAGTCAGCAGGACAAGCTACAGCTTCTGAGACAGACAAGATTCCCAGGCATCGCTCTAGACCTCTCGGCCTATCGAGTCCTGCTGACAGCGATCTCTCTCTGTATATACCCGCTTGATATAAAAAATCGCTTCAGAGGTCAGAACATACAGGAGGAGATTGAAATAGCTTGAATTCATGCTTGAGGCTCACTGACGTGCCCGGGCTGGGAAAGAAACATGGCTTGTGAACCAGACTTCCCAGTCTATGTGACATTTGTGTGGCCAAGTGGTCTAGAGCGCTGCCTGGATATCTTGTCCTTCTCAGAAGCAGTGTCGAGTCCTGCTGACTGCGATCTTCGTCTGCACCTCACACATTCCCAGTATTGTCATCCCTGCGATCCCCGTTGGGGAGGGGAACCTTTACTGCGTCTGTGTAGCATCACCACCATGATGTAATACTCCAACAGGGTTAAGATCAAGCCTGTTAGTGGAGCTATAAATGACTCCACTAAGCTAGCACTTGCGTCTGCTGTTAGCAGGAGTCTGCAAGTAAAATTCACTGCTATCCTGACACTCAAGGTGGCCTTCATTGTCGTCTGCACCGACGACAATGAGGCTGAAAAACTACTGACCACCACTGCTTCTACCAAGCTTCAAGAACGGGGATTTCAAATCTGGACTTCCCCTGCAATGAGGGCTAAGAGGACTGTGTTCCTCAAACGCCTAGACTCACTCATCACTGCTCAAGACATCGCTGACATCAAGACATCTATAGAGGACCTGAACCCCTGGGCAAAGGTTGACTCCATTCTAAAAATACCTACTGCTCCGTCCATGATGAAGGTCACCTTCACTGACGTCACCATGGCGGAGAAAGCACTAGATGAGGGAATAGCAGTACATTACTTTCACATCAACCCTGCCTTCATTGAAGCAGAAAGATACACAATTGTTCCACAATGCTACAACTGCTTCTCGTACTTACACAGCACCAAGGAATGCACCAATAAGGACAAGAAGTTCTGCACAAACTGCGGTACTGAAGGCCACGACTACAAGTCCTGCTCCACCACTACTCAACCCAAATGTCTTAACTGCAAGACTGAGCACCATACCTTGGCTGCTCGTTGTCCAACACGCCGTGAAGTACTGAAGAAAGCACAAGAAGTTAACCTGAAAAAAGCACAGCATAAGTCACCTACATATGCTGCCATCGCCAAGATCCAGTCCAACACCACTAAGATTCTCAAAGCCACTCTACCACCCACCAACGCAGTCGCTACACCACCAACAATGGACACCACAAAGATCCAGTACTGCATGATATATGCCCACATGGCCAACATGGCAAACCCTGGCTCCTTCAACACTGTCATTAACGAGATCTTTGATCTTAATAATATGCCCAAGTTCAACTTCCCAGACTCACCACCATCAGCTGACATCATTAAGTGCACCAGTGCGCCACTCAATATCACAACGCCTGCTCAGCCAACACAGCCGCAGCCGCCACCACCACCACCACCTCAAGCTCCTCCCTCCACCATGGAGATGGACCAATCAGAGACCGCGCTGACGCCGACACCACCACCGCCAGCACCTGCCGCCACCACCACCACAACACTCTCAACAGAAGATACTATCGTCATACCACAATCTCCACCACCCAAGAAATCAAAAACATTCACAGATGAGAAAACACCAAGACACATAGCATTCAAGTTTGCTGCCTTCTACACCGCTGATGCAAGTGAAGACGACCTATACTTGAATGAACTACACACAAGACTGCTAAACGGAAAAGTCAAGTTCGCTACTATACCACTAGAAGACGGTGAAACTAGAGACACTGTACTGACACTCGCTGAGATGCTAAAAACAGTCTCAGAGGCAAGTACAGACCCACAATATTTCAACTCCAGAGTCTACATTGACGTCATGAACAAAGCCACGTTTAAAAAGCTAACAAACGGCTCCCGCCATTAAATCACACTCCAGTAACAGCCACGACAGCCACGACGTAATCAAGCACCTCACCATCTAACTGCAAGTCCCAGTCCCTGTCAACCCACGCCAGCCGCCAGCCTTGTCACCAGCTAGTACTTCTGTGCAGTGATGCAGCCAGCAGCGTAACACCTTCTACATCGCCTGCAAATTCCTGATCTTCAGTTCCTGATCTCCAGCTCCTGTCCCCTATCGCTCCGCAGCTGGGTTAAGCCCTGGCACTTTATCTACGACTCAAGACATTCCTCTCACCGACTTCTCTTCAGCTGTCCACACTTCCCCGCTCACCCACTTGTGGGTCTTACCTAGACTGTCTTGTCTTGTCTTGTCTTCGTCTGTGTGTGTGTGTGATATATATATATATATATATATATATATATATATATATATATATATATATATATATATATATATATGTCGTGCCGATTAGGTAAAACTGGTCAATTAGCAAGAACTCATCTAAAATTAAGTCCTTTCTAAAATTTTCTCTTATACGTTTAAAGATATATTTTTTTCATTTATGTTAATGTAAGAATTTATAATTTTTTACCAAGAGAAACTTTGAAAACCTACCTAACCTTATTACAACAAGCGCAATTTAATTTAGCCTAACCGAACTAAATATATTTTAGATACGTTAACATTAATTTAATAACAAACAAACACAATGAAATATATTTTTTTCGTTATGTTCAGAATGATTTTGGCGAAATTATTGCATACACAAATTTTCACTTGTCTTATATGGCAACGTGAGCATTGCTATTTAAGCCAAAATTGCAAGTTTTACCTAATCGGCACGACATATATATATATATATATATATATATATATATATATAATCTTCAGCAGTTTAAAAGTGAAGTGGAGTGACTGGCAACAAGCCGACTTTGTTAAACTCCATACTGAGCATCATGTCATCAAAAATAAAATGTCGTTCTGAATTACACATGTACCCAGCGTACATGTGTTCTGAATATGAGGGTGAATGTTTCAGTCTCTATTTGGGTACTCACTTCCTTTCAGAATTTACATAACTGTGTGTACTATAACATTAGTGTGGATTGTAAACATAGCGTGAAGAAATATATATTTTTTAAAAACCAGTCTAGCTACACGGAGGTACTCCGTAGGTGTTTAAGTAATACTCAAGACTCACCAACGTTTTATATTTGAGCTAAAAAAATTATAAAATATAAGAGATGATGAAAGATACATACATAAATTGAGTCCATTCCCCTCCCTACCTCTTCCAGCCACCAGCATCGTCAGTAGAAAAGACATCAAAGTCACCTTCAGGTGACGCCCACACACCAGCCTGCCTGGAGGCGTGTCAGGATTCTGAGTCCCTCTCAGGGACTCAGAAACCTGACAGAGAAAAACACACAATAACAAACAATATAAACAATTATAAGACTTCACAATGTGTTAGCCAATCAGATTCTTGAAACATGTCAGAAAGAGGCCACACATACGTTATGTGTGCCTGGAATAGATAGACATGCTTAATCTGATAGTTTTTTTTTATAAACAATAAGTGATATACGGCAGGCGGAGTAAATAGAATAAAAGAGGTGTTGAAAGAGCGGTGAGGTAGTCTAAAATAAGAGTTGGTGCGAGAATGGGTTAGGTTTTATCAACAAATTTTGCTTAAGAAAAACTTTTGGAATCAGTAGTTCAGAAAACCTTGGGAACATATGATTTTAACAGTAAAAACAAAAGAAAGAAGACATTAGATGGAAAAATAAGCTTACGATAGATAATATTCGCCAGGAAACAGGACAAGTGTTTCCTGACGCGCCACTGGAACTTTTGGTCATCTGACCAAGGCCTTCCGATGGCTTACGGGTCCACTCCTTTAAAATTAAGGCTAAAATTTTAACCATATAAGGTGAATGTGGAAGTATTATCGAGTGAATATTTGAGTGCATTTATTTAATGTACGTGCGAAGGGGAAGAAGGTACCTAGATTGACAGAGAGCATACATAGTTTCTTTGTATAAGGAAAAAAGAGAATAAACGATACATGAGGGGTAGAGGATGCGTAACCAAGTGTTTACATTGAAGAACATAATGAACAACACTCATATAAAGCTAAGACTAAACTTATTTGGGATGATATTCTGAAACCGATCAGAGTCCTGTGTGTTCAGTACGAATTTCAGACAGCAAAATCTGCAAGCTTCATGATGAAGGGACAACCTACTGTACTCAAGTAATGGATCCGATTTTACTCATTATGATAAAGCACTGTGGTAGGTTCAAGCACGTCCCCACACCATGTTTTGCACAACACACCTTGTCGCTTTGGTGGCCTGGTAACTGTCCATAACCCAATACTGCTCCTTGTAATTACACGTTGAAATTTCCTGAGCACAGACCTCGGCCATGGAAGCTCGTCGCGCCACCAACCACACCATCAACAATATCACGATTACCACCGATTTTCTTTTCTCGTGTGTTTCTGATGAAATTATGTTAAAATAGTTACATATATTGTAAAATACGCTTTGCTCATATTTACTCATACATCGAGACAGTATTTCGTAAAGCCTATTTTGGTTATAACATGAAAGAGGTTTCTGTAGGTTCATCAACTTGTAGAGGTTATTGACTGTTTCCCCAGGCTGAACCCCAGGCTGAACCCCTGCTGGTCCTCACAGCAGAACCTCTCCAAGTCTTCCAAGCAGAACTATTCCCAACCCTCGAAGAACATCCTCTCCAGCTCCTCCGTGCATAACTACTCCAGTTTCTCCAAGTGTTGTTTTCATCAGTTAGAAATACAAACTTATAACATGATCGAGGAATACAAGTGGAAAATGGGTATTAACAAAGGGGATATAAATAAGGTCTTGAGGGTATCTCTCCAAGAGAGAACCCGCAATAATGGATTCAAGTTAGATAAGTTTAGATTTAGAAAGGATATAGGAAAGTATTGGTTTGGAAATAGGGTAGTTGATGAGTGGAACAGTCTGCCTAGTAGGGTTATTGAAGCAAGGACCTTGGGTAGTTTTAAATTTAGGTTGGATAAATTCATGAGTGAAAGGGGTTGGATTTGAGTGGTAATTGCACATGAGTAAATAAAATTATCAAAGCTTATTTCTTGGGTAGCATTGAAAATTAGGTTGAACAAATATTCTGTTAGTGGGATGGAATGTGAAGGACTTGCCTAGAATGGGCCAACAGGCCTGCTGCAGTGTTCCTCCTTTCTTATGTTCTTATGTTCTTATGTTCTTATAAAGGCCTACATCAAGAGTAAGAGCAACCTCCCTTCCCACATCAAGGGTAAGAGAAACTTCCCTTCACACATCAAGAGTAAGAGCAACTTAACTTCCCACATCAAGAGTAACAGCAACCTCCCTTCCCACATCAAGGGTAACAGCAACCACCCTTCCCACATCCAGGGTAACAGCAACCAACCTTGCCACATCAAGGGTAACAGCAACCTCCCTTCCCACATCAAGGGTAACAGCAACCACCCTTCCTACATCAAGGGTAACAGCAACCAACCTTTCCACATCATGGGTACATAAGAACATAAGAACATAAGAAAGGAGGAACACTGCAGCAGGCCTGTTGGCCCATACTAGGCAGGTCCTTCACAATCCGTCCCACTAACAGAATATTTGCTCAACCCAATCTTCAATGCTACCCAAGAAATAAGCTTTGACAATTCTACCCACTCATGCGCGAGTCCCACTCAAATCCAACCCCTCTCACTCATGAATTTATCCAACCTAAATTTGAAACTACCCAAGGTCCTAGCTTCAATAACCCTACTAGGCAGACTGTTCCACTCATCAACTACCCTATTTCCAAACCAATACTTTCCTATATCCTTTCTAAATCTAAACTTATCTAACTTGAATCCATTATTGCGGGTTCTCTCTTGGAGAGATACCCTCAAGACCTTATTTATATCCCCTTTGTTAATACCCATTTTCCACTTGTATACCTCGATCATGTCTCCCCTCATTCTACGTCTTACAAGTGAATGTAATTTTAGGGTTTTCAATCTTTCTTCGTAAGGAAGATTTCTAATGCTATGTATTAATTTAGTCATTCTACGCTGAATGTTTTCTAACGAATTTATGTCCATTCTGTAATATGGAGACCAGAACTGAGCTGCGTAATCTAGGTGAGGCCTTACTAATGATGTATAAAGCTGTAATATAACCTCTGGACTTCTGTTGCTAACACTTCTTGATATAAATCCCAGTAATCTATTTGCCTTATTACGTACGCTTAGGCATTGCTGTCTTGGTTTAAGGTTGCTGCTTACCATCACCCCCAAGTCCTTCTCGCAATCTGTATGGCTAAGTTCTACGTTATTTAACTTATAAGTGCTTGGGTTATGGACACTCCCGAGCTTCAGAACCTTGCATTTATCTACATTGAACTGCATCTGCCACTTTTCTGACCACGAATTAAGTTTGTCTAAATCTTCCTGAAGTTCTATGACATCTATGTTTGAATCAATTATCCTACCTATCTTCGTGTCGTCGGCGAATTTGCTCATATCACTAGTAATTCCCTCATCAAGGTCATTGATATATATTATAAATAACAATGGGCCTAAGACTGATCCCTGTGGAACACCACTTGTTACAAGTCCCCATTCGGATTTAACCCCATTTATGCACACTCTCTGCTTCCTATTGGTGAGCCATGACTCGATCCATGACAGCACTTTTCCCCCAATGCCATGAGCTGCCACTTTCTTTAACAGTCTCTGGTGCGGTACTCTATCAAAAGCCTTACTAAAGTCTAAATATACAATATCGAATTCTTTATCGTGATCAACAGCCTCAAAAGCTTTACTGAAGAAGGTTAATAAATTAGATAGGCAGGAACGGCCCCTCGTGAATCCATGCTGGGTATCATTAATCAAATTATGGTTATCTAGATGGCTTCTAATAATATCAGCTATAATTGACTCTAGTAATTTGCCTACAATTGAGGTCAGGCTTATTGGGCGGTAGTTAGACGGTAGTGACTTGTCCCCTGCTTTAAAAATAGGAATTACATTAGCCATCTTCCACATATCAGACACTACACCTGTTTGAAGAGATAAATTAAAAATGTTAGATATTGGTTCACAGAGTTCCATTTTGCATTCCTGAAGAACCCTTGCAAAAAGCTCATCAGGACCCGGCGATTTATTTTGTTTCAGTCGGTCCAGCTGTTTCATAATCATTTCGCTAGTGACTGTGATATTACATAATTTATCTTCTTCTGGGCCTCTGTAAAAATTAATTACTGGGATATTATTAATGTCTTCCTGTGTGAAAACCGAGAGAAAATAATTATTAAAAATAGAGCACATATCATTCTCCTTGTCAGTAAGATGCCCAAAGTTATTTTTAAGGGGACCTATCTTATCCCTAACTTTTGTTCTATAAACCTGGAAAAAACTTTTTGGGTTAGTTTTTGAATCCCTAGCAACTTTAATTTCATAGTCCCGTTTAGCTTTTCTTATTCCCTTTTTAACGTCCCTCTTAATGTCAGTATACTGATTTATAAGATGACCCTCACCTCTTTTTATGCGCCTATAAATTCCTTTCTTCTGCCCTAAAAGATATTTGAGCCTATTATTCATCCATTTTGGGTCATTTCTACTTGATCTAATTTCTAACAGCAACCGACCTTGGCACATCAAGGGTAACAGCAGACGGCCTCAGTATTTCTTTATATAATAAATTTACAATTTTCTGCAACATTTCTCTATTCTGTGACCAACAATTAGTAAAGATTGACTAGTTTTATTTCCGCTGCATTTTGGTTGTAGATCAATGTTAGTCACAATGTTAGTCACAATGTTAGTCACAATGTTAGTCACAATGTTAGTCACAATGTTAGTTACAATGTTAGTCACAATGTTAGTCACAATGTTAGTCACAATGTTAGTCACAATGTTAGTCACAATGTTAGTCACAATGTTAGTCACAATGTTAGTCACAATGTTAGTCACAATGTTAGTCACAATGTTAGTCACAATGTTAGTCACAATGTTAGTCACAATGTTAGTCACAATGTTAGTTACATAAAAACATTGTGGATGTTATCAGGTACAGTGGACCCTCGGTTTTCGTTCAAAATTATTTCCAGAATGCTGTTCAAGTGCTGTTATTGAACGATTTTTTTCCCATAAGGACAAATTTAAATTAGATTAGTCGTTTCAGAACCCCAAAAATACACTTACAGAAGCTCTTACAAAAATACACTTACAGAAGCTCTTACAAAAATACACTTACAGAAGCTCTTACAAAAACACACTTACAGAAGCTCTTACAAAAATACACTTACAGAAGCTCTTACAAAAACACACTTACAGAAGCTCTTACAAAACACACTTACAGAA
>WNWK01059127.1:0-10271 GCA_009830355.1 Cherax destructor | reverse complement strand
CAATAAATGACATGCCCATGCACTCCGCTCCAGGCCCAGACTCATGGAACTCCGTGTTCATCAAGAACTGCAAGAAGCCCCTATCACATGCTTTTAACATCCTATGGAGAGGGACCATGGACACTGGGATCGTCCGCAGCTACTAAAAACAACAGACATAGCCCCGCTCCACAAAGGGGCAGTAAAGCAATAGCAAAGAACTACAGACCAATAGCGCTAATGTCCCATATCATAAAATTCTTTGAAAGGGTTCTAAGAAGCAAGATCGCCACCCATCTTGATACCCATCAATTGCACAACCCAGGACAGCATGGGTTTAGAGCAGGCCGCTCCTGTCTGTCCCAACTACTGGACCACTACGACAAGGTCCTGGATGCTCTAGAAGATAAACAGAATGCAGATGTTATATACACAGATTTTGCAAAAGCCTTTGACAAGTGTGACCATGGTGTAATAGCACACAAAATGCGTGATAAAGGCATAACAGGAAAAGTTGGTAGATGGATCTATAATTTCCTAACACGTAGAACACAAAGAGTAGTAGTCAACAGAGTAAAGTCTGAGGCAGCTAATGTGAAAAGCTCTGTTCCACAAGGCACAGTAATTGCTCCCATCCTATTCCTCATCCTCATATCAGACATTGACAGGGATATAAGCCACAGTGCTGTGTCTGCCTTTGCAGATGACACCCGAATCTGTATGACAGTGTCCACCGTTGAAGACACTGCAAGACTCCAAGCAGACATAAACCAAATCTTTAAATGGGCTGCAGAAAACAATATGAAGTTCAATGATGAGAAATTTCAATTACTCAGATACGGAAAACGTGAAGAAATTAAAATCTCATCGGAGTACAAAACTAATTCCAACCACACAATAGAGCAAAAAACTAATGTCAAAGACCTGGGAGTGATCATGTCAGAGGATCTCACCTTCAAGGACCATAACAATGTAGCAATTGCATCTGCTCGAAAAATGACAGGATGGATAATGAGAACCTTCAAAACCAGGGATGCCAAGCCCATGTTGACACTTTACAGATCGTTTGTTCTATCTAGGCTGGAATATTGCTGCACACTAACTGCACCTTTCAAGGCAGGTGAAATTGCTGACCTTGAAAATGTGCAGAGAACCTTCACCGCACGCATAAGTGCGATAAACCACCTCAATTACTGGGAACGCTTGAAGTTCCTAAACCTGTACTCTCTAGAAAGCAGGCGGGAGAGATACATTATTATATACACATGGAAAATTATCGAGGGATTAGTACCAAACTTGCACACAAAAATCACTCCGTACGAAAGCAAAAGACTCGGCAGGCGATGTAACATCCCCCCAATGAAGAGCAGGGGTGCCACTATCACGCTGAGGGACAACACAATAAGTGTGAGGGGCCCAAAATTGTTCAACTGCCTCCCAGCATACATCAGGGGGATTACCAACAAACCCCTGGCTGTCTTCAAGCAGGCACTGGACAGGCACCTCAAGTCGGTACCGGATCAGCCGGGCTGTGGTTCGTACGTTGGATTGCGTGCGGCCAGCAGTAACAGCCTGGTTGATCAGGCTCTGGTCCAACAGGAGGCCTGGTCACAGACCGGGCCACGGGGGCGTTGACCCCAGGAATTCTCTCCAGGTAGACTCCAGGTACCTGAAGCACGTGACAAACCAGCTTCAGCAAGAGGTACAGGGGTATTGGAAGTCTCTGAAGTGTGGTCCAATTACAAAGCAGGGTCAGAACAGGAAGGAGCCTTGGGGTAGTAGGTTCACGGAGTGGGACGTCCGTTGTTAGGTTACTTCTTTCTTTTTGTTTTTAGAAAAAAAAAGGGGGGGAAATGGAGGAATAGCTCCTAGGAGGAATGAAAGGGGCATAAATCCCCCTCCACGCCCAAGAGGACATCAGCACTGCTAGTGCAGATGCGGCATAGAACCTGTTACAAAATAACATGATATCTATCAGAAATAGACATCTCCAGTGAACACTAGAAAGGATACCCCTTCTAGCATCCAGCCTGTTACTGGGCTTTTGCAACAAAGTTAGTATCCTGGTCCAGTTATTCAACATATTATATATCATAAGAGGATTGCAACTGATAGGGTACTAACCAAAAGAAATATATTTAAAATGTTTATTAGCAAAGTGAGATCTAGGGTATTTAAGTAAATCAAATTAAATATATATATATAATGTTAATTATGATATCATTTAGGAGATTAGCTCCTACACTTCTCTCATATACAATAAGACTGTGCTGAAGGCACACACACACACACACACACACACACACACACACAAATAGGTGAGTACACAGGTCATAAGGCTGAGGAGAGAAGATGGGGAACTCACAAGTAATGATCAAGAGGTATGTGAGGAGCTCAACTTGAGGTTTAAGGAAGTATTCACAATGGAGGAAGGAAGGCAGCTGGGTAGACAGGACGGGGTTCGTCACCAACAAGGGATGTACCAAGTGCTAGAGGGCATACACACAACTGAGGAGGAAGTGAAGCAGTTACTCAGTGACCTCGATACCTCAAAGGCGATGGGTCCGGACAATATCTCCCCGTGGGTTCTTCGGGAAGGAGCTGAGGTACTGAGTGTGATACTTACCATAATATTCAACACATCCCTTGAAACTGGGCAGCTACCTGAGGTATGGAAGAAGGCCAACGTAGTCCCCATTTTTAAAAAAGGAGACAGAAAAGAGGCACTAAACTATAGACCGGTGTCACTTACATGTATAGTGTGCAAAGTCCTGGAGAAAATCATCAGGAAAAGAATGGTGGAACACCTCGAGCTGAACAGGATAATAAACACCAGACAGCACGGATTCCGGGAAGGCAAATCCTGTGTAACAAACCTCCTGGAGTTCTATGATAAAGTAACAGAGGTAAGGCAGGAGAGAGAAGGGTGGGTTGATTGCATTTTCCTGGACTGCAGGAAGGCCTTCAACACAGTTCCTCACATGAGATTAGTAAAGAAGTTGGAAGAACAAGCAGGTATAACAGGAAGGGCACTGGAATGGATCAGGGAATACCTCAAAGGGAGACAGCAACGGGTCATGGTGCGTGGTGAGGTATCACAGTGGGCGCCTGTGATGAGTGGTGTACCGCAGAGGTCAGTCCTAGGACCAGTGTTATTCCTGGTATATGTAAATGACATGACGGATGGGATAGACTCAGAAGTGTCTCTATTCGCGGATGATGTGAAAATAATGAGGAGAATCACATCGGAAGAGGACCAGGCAGGGCTGCAAACAGACCTGGACAAGCTCGACATCTGGTCTAGCAATTGGCTTCTCGAATTCAATCCCTCCAAATGCAAAGTCATGAGGATCGGAGAGGGGCAAAGAAGACCGCTGACAGAGTACAAGCTAGGCGGGCAAAGGCTACAAACCTCGGCAAAGGAGAAAGACCTTGGAGTGAGTATAATGCCAAGCACGTCTCCGGAGGTACACATCAACCAGATAACTGCGGCAGCATATGGGCGACTGGCAAACCTAAGATTAGCGTTCCGTTACCTTAACAAGGAATCGTTCAAGACACTGTATAAAGTGTACGTCAGGCCCATACTAGAATATGCAGCACCAGTCTGGAACCCACACCTGGTCAATCACGTAAAGAAACTAGAGAAAGTGCAAAGGTTTGCGACAAGGTTAGTTCCACAACTCAGGGGTCTGTCTTATGAAGAAAGGTTGAGGGAAATAGGACTAACAACACTGGAGGAAAGAAGGGTCAGAGGAGACATGATAACGACATACAAAATACTGCGGGGAATTGACAAGGTAGACAGTGACAGGATGTTCCAGAGAGGGAACACAGAAACAAGGGGACACAACTGGAAGCTGAAGACTCAGATGAGTCAAAGGGATGTTAGGAAGCATTTCTTCAGCCACAGAGTAGTCAGGAAGTGGAATAGTCTAGAGAAAGATATAGTGGAGGCAGGAAGCATACATAGTTTTAAGACAAGGTATGATAAAGCTCATGGAGCAGGAGAGCAGAGACCCAGTAGCAGACAGCGAAGAGGCAGGGCCAGGAGCTGAGTCTCGACCCCTGCAACCACAATTAGGTGAGTACAATTAGGTGAGTACACACACACACACACACATAATATATATATATATATATATATATATATATATATATATATATATATATATATATATATATATATATATATATAAATAAATATATATATAAATAACTCTGAAGTACCATCAGGTACAATGTCAGCAATTACAATAATGCAGATATATACAAATAAGAGTAGATGTGTGTATGAGTGTGCTCCAGGTAACTCTTTAAGACTCGACTCAACCAGTGTCCGACAGAACAACTTCTCATAAGCTAGCTAACAAACTGACAATCAGAACAGCTTGATTGGACAGTAAAATGACCAATTCTCAGAACAGCAATGTAACAAGCAACAGCAACACAGCGTCAGGAACAAGGAGATAGAAAATCGACCCTAACTGGGGACCATCAACAGATCCTCCAAAATAGTCACAAAACTCCCTTATTACTGAATCTAGGTTCAGCATAAAAATCCCAGACTGTGACGGTGCACAGATGCCTTATCGAATTAGGTCAAGAGCTATAGCTAGAGACCCGAGTTATCTCAGTGTCAATGTAACACACAACCCAGAAAAACATCGAAAATCACTGTCTAGACTATTCTCTGTGAACAAAGTTACACAGAGTCCTGAGAAGTATGTGTCGTCTCACCACCGAAAACATACTCTACCAAACAGAGTCTAAAGGATGAGAAAACAAGCAGAGACAGGAGCGAGGTCTTGTCACAATGATGGTCAGCAGCGTAGAGAGGTGGAGGAAGGAGAAGCAGTCTCCCACCTCAGGTGTGGACTAGCCACCGACTGACTACCAGCAACTAGATGCCGGCAGTATAACAAGCGAAGTACAGTAAGCAGTAGTTTGGCAACTCACAGGCTGATGCAACACTCTTGAGCACAATATGTAATGTTACATCCTACCTAATAAAAATAGCTATGTCAAATAATAATATAAAGCAAGATATTAACGATTTAGCTATTATCTAGAATATCAGCAATACAAAATTATAAGAAAAGGAAAATATACATCATAAATTTATATATAAACATGTATATACATTGTGGCCCAATTCTGGGGTCGCAATAGAACCCGTGCCCCTGACACTTATTGTGTTGTCACTAGCGCGTTGAGAGACAACACAATAAGTGTCAGGTGCCCAAGACTGTTCAACTGCCTCCCAGCATACATAAGGGGGATAACCAACAAACCCCTGGCTGTCTTCAAGCAGGCACTGGACAGGCACATAAAGTCGGTACCTAAGCAGCCAGGCTGTGGTTCATACGTTGGACTGCGTGTGGCCAGCAGTAACAGCCTGGTTGATCAGGCTCTGATCCAACATGAGGCCTGGTCACAGACCAGGCCAAAGAGGCATTGACCCATGGAACTCTCTCCAGGTATACCCTACCCTTCATGCCAGTAAACCAGCAATCCTGGATAGAAACCTAACATCCACCGAGGCACCTTGGTGGACAAAAGAGAGGGCAGCTGGACACCCACCACAAAGCATACCTCCTTTGGCCACCACTCCCGGAATCTGAAAGGTGGCCTCCAGAGATACACCCGTCACCCGAAAGACACCCAGAGACACCCCCTGGGAGACCGGAGAGAGATTGGGACATCCCCAGGCAATCCAGATTCCACGGCAAACTACACCACCGCTAAGAACGTCAATGGAATGGGATGGACCACGGTACCCTTCCCCCTACCTAGGAACCAGAATGCCTGTGGAGAGAATCCCAAAGGCTGAAAATGGGAAGGGAATAAGGGAGGGATGAGGAGGAGGAAAGGGAAAAAGGGAGGATGGGGAAAATGGGATAGGGGAGGAGGGATTGGGGGGTAATTAGGTTCGGTCTGAGGAAGAAGACTAAGAGGTTCAATTCCTCAGACTGATAGCCTCTTTACCTCACAAGGAGCCCCCATTAAAGAGGAATGCTGAGAAGAAAAAGAGGATTTCCATGGAATTAAAGCATGAAATCATAGATAAACAAGCGAGGTGTGGGGGTTGAGGGAGAAGCGGGGAAAGCTCGCTCATGACTCTGATGTTGACTCCTAACTCCGAGTAAAAAAATGACCGAGCGACGACTCGTATCTCAAAAAACTTGTGTTTTATTAATATTGTTTATTATGTCATATTAGATGAATATTAGTGTCATGTTGAAGCATTTTGTCCTGCCTCCTCATCTCCTTCTCCCCTCCTCTCTATCTTCTATACACCAACAAGAATCTTCAATAAAGGTAAGTGTGATGTTAAATGTTCATTTATACATGTTATTAGTGCTTTATAATAATAATAATAATAATAATATAATATCTTTATTTACTACAAGTACATGTACATGATATACAGGCCTAGCTGACATCAGACATATTACTATATAGAAAGCCCCTTGTTATGCTGAGCATTTCGGGCAGATTACGTCAGTGTCCCAGGATGCGACTCACACCAGTCGACTAACACCCAGGTACCCATTTTACTGATGGGGAACATAGACAACAGGTGTAAAGAAACACGCCCAATGTTTCTGCCCTGGCTGGGAATCGAACCCAGGCCCTCGCGAGAGCTTTAGCCACCAGACCACCATTTATTTATTTGTTATTCTTTTTTGCATCAATAACTCTTGCACAAGGGATGAACATGGAGAATATATTATAGCTAAATTTAAATCAAAAGACCTGCAAAAACCCCTCACAGTGATAAACATCTACAGAGTACCACAGTCAAACATTTACCACTGAAGTGAAAAATTAGGAAACCTGATAACTGATGCACACATGAACAAAGACCATTTGCTGCTCACAGAAGATTTCAACATAAATCTCCTACATGACCAGGAGCCACAAGTCACCGAATTCACAAACACTATGAGCAACTGCTTGTTGCTACCAACAATATCAAAACCTACAAGAATCTCTGAGACTAGTATCTCCTTATTAGACCACATCTGGACTAACACAATATCCCCTTTAAAATCAGGAAAAATCACAGACAACACCACAGACCACTACCCTACCTTTCTCATAACCAACCTAGGTAAATTGCCCCAAGACACTAGTAGTTACCTTCAGACTACATAACGAGTGAGCTGTTAATAACTTTATAACAGCTATGATTAACATCGACTGGCATAATGAGATAGAAAAATATTCAGATACAGTGGACCCACGGAGTTCGTAATTAATCCATTCCAGAGGGCATTACTAACACCGAATATTACTAACTCCGAATCTATTTTCCCCATACGATATAATGGAAATTCAATTAATCCATTTCAGACACCCAAAAGTATTAAAATATTTTTTTTTTGTACATTAAATATACATTAAATTACAAAGAAAACAATGAGACATGAAGAATAAAAGTATAATAACATGTCACTTACCTTTATTGAAGAGTTGTTGATGTGTGGAAGACAAGAGGCGGGGAGAGGATAAAAGTTTTTTCATTGTTTGAAAGGGGAATCCCTTTCCATAAAGACATCAGGTAATAAATCGCCTTCCGCACTGCATGCCTGCTACACTCCCTGCATGCCTGCTACACTCGCACGCTGCTACACTTGCTCGCATGCCTGCTACACTCCTGCATGCCTGCTACACCCCCCTGCATGCCTGCTACACTCCCTGCACGCCTGCTACACTCCCTGCAGCCTGCTACACTCCCTGCAGCCTGCTACACTCCCTGCAGCCTGCTACACTCCCTGCATGCCTGCTACACTCCCTGCACTGCCTGCTACACTCCCTGCACGCCTGCTACACTCCCTGCACGCCTGCTACACTCCCTGCACGCCTGCTACACTCCCTGCATGCCTGCTACACTCCCTGCACGCCTGCTACACTCCCTGCAGCCTGTACACTCCCTGCACGCCTGCTACACTCCCTGCATGCCTGCTACACTCCCTGCACGCCTGCTACACTCCCTGCACGCCTGCTACACTCCCTGCATGCCTGCTACACTCCCTGCATGCCTGCTACACTCCCTGCACGCCTGCTACACTCCCTGCACGCCTGCTATACTCCCTGCACGTCTGCTACACTCCCTGAAAGCGTGGGGTGACCTTCACTCGCTGGTAAACAATGGCACACTGACTGAGAATGCTGCGTTGGGCAGGGAGTACGCGTCCCAGACGAATTACTATCTCCGAGCGGATCTACGATCACCGAACCAATATTTTTACAAAAATTTTTACTAACTCTGAATTTTAAGAAACTCCAATGACTACGAACACCGGAGGTCCACTGTACTAATGAATGTATAGTGGACTCCCGGTTTACGTACTGCTCCAAACTCGAACAATTATGTAAGTGTATTTTTGTAGGTGCTTTTGTAAGTGTATTTTGGGGGTCTAAAAGGACTAATCTAATTTACATTATTCCTTATGGGAACAAATTTGTTTGGTAACGGCACTTGAACAGCATTCTGGAACGAATTAATTACGTAAACCAGGGGTCCACTGCATTAAGAATTTCCTTAAAAAACCATTACCTCTATAACAAGCATTGCCCTAAAAAAACTAAACAGGTCACAGCTAAGAGACTTAACAGTCCCTGGCTAACACCCAGCATCATTAAATCCATTAACAAAAAGCACCAATATGAAAAACAGTACAGAAGGGGTCAAATAACCAGAGACCAATCCAAACGCTACTCGTCAATTCTTACTAGCCTGATAAGAAGGTCAAAAAAATTGTATTATGAGAACAGACTACATAACATAAAAGGTGATATGAAAAAGTCCTGGAAAACCCTATCTGAAATTCTAGGAAATAAAAAGATATCCAAAAACAAAACTATCAAATTAACAAAATCAGATGAACCCCTACTCCCACCAACTGAGACAGCAAACAGACTTAATGTTTTCTTCTCCACCATAGGAAAGAATCTAGTGAGTAAAATCCCAAGCTTGAACACCCATCCATCAGACTACCTTACAAACACCTACCCTAATACACTATTCTTAGCTCCAACCAACCCAATAGAAATATCGCTCATCATCAACACCCTTAAAAACAAGGCAGGAGACATTAACATTTTAGCACCTTTTGTACAAAAAAGCTTCTCAGGTACTGTCACCAATTATTGCAACACTCTTCAACAAATCCATTGAAGCCTTCACCTTCCCATCAATTCTCAAAATAGCTACGAGGTATAGCAACAACGACGAGCCCCGCTATATGGGACTGATGGGGCTGGGTGTGGACATCGCCTTTGAAAAACTTCTTTTTACAATGCCAGGATGGAAATGAGTTAGAAGTGTGATAGGGGAAGCAGGACTATGAAGTGAGGAGTGATGGGAGTTTACGAAGTAAGGGGACAAGTGAGGGGTAATCCGGGTATGTGATAACAGAAAATTTGCTAGTAACCAGTGGTGATTTCTAGAGTAGATACTAGGCATTGCTAGGTGTCTGATAGGATCAGTGGTTTCTTTTTAATAAAAAGTAAAGAAAGGAAAACAAATTTTTGTTGTGAAGTGATAGAATGAGGAGTAACTATGGCTGGCATCAGAGGGGTTCAGGCTGCCATAATGATATTTATCATTATTGTGCATTTCTCGGAAGAAGGAAATCAGTCATGGGGTCTGGAAAAGGTGAATGAGGTGATAGCTCCCTGGAAAGTGAAAGCCCAACAGTGGCCATCATACCAGAAACGTAAGTGCCACTATCGCCGCAAGGTATGGCAACCCAACATCTCCAAAACAAAACAGTGGCGCACAGCTTTTATAGTGGCACTATTAAGTGGCGATATTCATACTAATCCAGGACCTCAATCTATGGTACAGTTGCAAAACAGACAGATAAGCCATGGTGATAATGACGGTTTAATTGCTAGTAATGATAACCTTAACGCTATAGGTAATGCACAGACAATAGAAACATTATCTCAGACACCACCAGACATTTGTATACACTGTACTAAGGTACGAAAGAAGAACAGTAAACTTACCGGATGTAAATTGTGTAAAGGTTGGATGCATAATGGATGTGTGTTCAATTATGGTAATGGTGCCAGATTTCATTTTGTTTGTAACAAATGCACTTTGGCACAGTTACCCTTTAGCAATGATGACATTCATTTTCCTATTTTTAATGCTAATGACCCCTTGCCATTTATTGATGATTATGATTGTCTTAGGAAAACAGGCCTTCACTTTATTCATGTCAACGCAAGATCACTTCTTCCAAAATTGGCAGAGATTAGGATTCTAGCTAACA
>WNWK01059126.1:0-10271 GCA_009830355.1 Cherax destructor | reverse complement strand
GGGGGTTTTATATCCTGGGGTGAGGATTTATTCGGGGGAGGGATTTTTATAGTCACTGAGGTAGGGATTTTTAAGAAAATGGGGTAGGGATGGTTTATAGTCATGAGGAGGGATTTTATGAAACTAGGTGGGGGATTTTTATAGTCAGCGGGGGGATGGTTTATAGTCATGAGGTGGGGGATGGTTTATAGTCATGATGGGGATGGTTTAAAGTATGGGTGAGGAGGGTATAATGGGGTGGGGGTTTTATATAGCGGGGGTGAGGGATTTTATACCAGGGGGGGATGGTTTTATAAAATGGGGTGGAGGTTTATATAAATGAGGTGAGGGTTTTTTAATAGCTGGGGTGGGGAGGTTTATATCACTGGGGTGGGATTTTAATGGAGGTGAGGGAGGGTTTTATATCATGAGGAGGATGGTTTATATCATTGGGTGAGGAGGTTTATAAAAAGGAGGTGGGATGGTTTATAGAAAATGGGTGAGGATTTTTAGCATGAGGTGGGGGGGTTTTAAATAAAAATGGGGGAGGATATCATGAGGGGGGGAGGTTTTATATCGTGGGGGGGATGGTTTAAAGGGGGTAGGGAGGGGCCGGGGGGGGAGGGTTTAAACATGAGGGAGGGAGGATAGCAGAGGGGGGTTTTTATATAAAATGAGGGGGGGGAGGTTTAAAAATGAGGGGGGGAGGGATAGCCCTGGGGGGGGGAGGGTTTATAAAAATGGGTGGGGGATGGTTTATACATTGAGGTGGGGGATTTTATGTCATGAGGTGAGGATTTTATAGAAAATGGGTGGGGGAGGGTTTATATCAGGGGTGGGGGAGGTTTATACATGGGTGAGGAGGTTTAGTCATGGGGGGATTTTATAGTACTGAGGGGGGGGATTTTATACAAGGTGGGGGATTTTAAAAAATGAGGTGGGGATGGTTTATACATGATGAGGATTTTTAAAAAATGATGGGGGAGGTTTATAGCACTGGGGGGATGGTTTTAGTAAAATGAGGTGGGGATGGTTTTAGTCACTGGGGTGGAGGGATGGGGGGGGGTTTTTCAGCTGGGGGAGGATTTTTTTATATTTGAGGGGGGGGTTTATAGTCAGCTGAGGTGAATGGTTTATAGTCAGCTGGGGGAGGGATTTTTTTAAGTCAGCTGAGGAAGGATTATTTATAGTCACTGAGGAGGGATTTTATAGCAGCTGAGGTGGGAGGGTTTATAGTCAGCTGAGGTGAATAGTCACTGAGGTGAGGATTTTATAGCACTGAGGTGAGGATGGTTTATAGTCACTGAGGTGAGGGATGCTAAGTAACTTCGAGGGAGGATGGTTTATAGCATGAGGTGAGGATGTTTATAGTCATTGAGGTGAGGATGGTTTATAGTCACTGAGTGAGGATGGTTTATACACTGAGGTGAGGGATGGTTTATAGTCAGCGAGGAGGGATGGTTTTAGTCAGTGAGGTGAGGGATGGTTTATAGTCAACTGAGGTGAGGGATGGTTTATATCACTGAGGTGAGGGATGGTTTATAGTCATTGAGGTGAGGGATGGTTTATATCAACTGAGGTGAGGGATGGTTTATAGTCAGCTGAGGTGAGATGGTTTATAGTCATGAGGTGAGGATGGTTTATAGTCACTGAGGTGAGGGATGGTTTATAGTCAACTGAGGTGAGGGATGGTTTATAGTCAGCTGAGGTGAGGATGGTTTATAGTCATGAGGTGAGGATGGTTTATAGTCACTGAGGTGAGGATGGTTTATAGTCACTGAGGTGAGGGATGGTTTATAGTCAGCTGAGGTGAGGATGGTTTATAGTCATGAGGTGAGGATGGTTTATAGTCATGAGGTGAGGGATGGTTTATAGTCAGCTGAGGTGAGGATGGTTTATAGTCAACTGAGGTGAGGGATGGTTTATAGTCACTGAGGTGAGGATGGTTTATAGTCATGAGGTGAGGATGGTTTATAGTCATGAGGTGAGGGATGGTTTATAGTCAGCTGAGGTGAGGATGGTTTATAGTCACTGAGGTGAGGGATGGTTTATAGTCACTGAGGTGAGGATGGTTTATAGTCAGCTGAGGTGAGGGATGGTTTATAGTCATGAGGTGAGGATGGTTTATAGTCACTGAGGTGAGGATGGTTTATAGTCACTGAGGTGAGGGATGGTTTATAGTCACTGAGGTGAGGATGTTTATAGTCAGCTGAGGTGAGGGATGGTTTATAGTCACTGAGGTGAGGATGGTTTATAGTCAACTGAGGTGAGGATGGTTTATAGTCAGCTGAGGTGAGGGATGGTTTATAGTCAGCTGAGGTGAGGGATGGTTTATAGTCAGCTGAGGTGAGGATGGTTTATAGTCACTGAGGTGAGGGATGGTTTATAGTCAGCTGAGGTGAGGATGGTTTATAGTCACTGAGGTGAGGATGGTTTATAGTCAGCTGAGGTGAGGGATGGTTTATAGTCAGCTGAGGTGAGGGATGGTTTATAGTCAACTGAGGTGAGGGATGGTTTATAGTCAGCTGAGGTGAGGGATGGTTTATAGTCAACTGAGGTGAGGGATGGTTTATAGTCAGCTGAGGTGAGGGATGGTTTATAGTCAGCTGAGGTGAGGGATGGTTTATAGTCAGCTGAGGTGAAGTATGGTTTATAGTCAGCTGAGGTGAGGGATGGTTTATAGTCAACTGAGGTGAGGATGGTTTATAGTCAGCTGAGGTGAGGGATGGTTTATAGTCAGCTGAGGTGAGGATGGTTTATAGTCAACTGAGGTGAGGATGGTTTATAGTCAGCTGAGGTGAGGATGGTTTATAGTCAACTGAGGTGAGGATGGTTTATAGTCAACTGAGGTGAGGATGGTTTATAGTCAGCTGAGGTGAGGATGGTTTATAGTCAGCTGAGGTGATGGATGGTTTATAGTCAGCTGAGGTGAGGGATGGTTTATAGTCAGCTGAGGTGATGGATGGTTTATAGTCACTGAGTGATGGATGGTTTATAGTCAGCTGAGGTGAGGGATGGTTTATAGTCAGCTGAGGTGATGGATGGTTTATGACGAGTTCTGGAGATGGATGGTTGATGATGAGTTCTGGAGATGGATGGTTGATGATGAGTTCTGGAGATGGATGGTTGATGATGAGTTGAAATTTTGAGATTTAATGGTGATTTGCAGAATGGATAGTTAATAAACTGCTTTTTTCTTTCTTGGTCACAATGTACATACACGAGGTTAAACTATGCTGAAAAAACAGTTTTGTGACGACTTGTGTTGGTCAGCCCAGGTGTGTTGCCTAAGTTGTTCTAATGTTCCATTGTGTTGAGTTTGATGTCATCTACTTCCTTATATCCCAAATCATGTCATCCCTATTACCTATACCAGGTCATCCTTATTTCTCATACCAGGTCAATCTGTTTTCCCATAACAGGTCATCCTTATATCCCATACCAGGTCATAAATATTTCCAATACCAGGTCATCCTTCCTTTTTTTCTCTACGATTTTAATTGAATAATGAATCACTATAACTTTTAAGAAAATTTTACCAAATGAAAAATAATTATCTTACCAGTTATTCATAAATGGAAGTTTACTACTTTTAATTGTTGTGAGCAGCACAATGTTCAGTTACGACTTAAACATTACCTAAACATTAACGTTGAGTATTATTTATATTATTAACATTAATAATAGTAGGTTGGTAGACAGCAACCACCCAGGGAGGTAGTACCGTCCTGCCAGGTGACTGTGAAACAGAAACCTGAAACTGTTTTACATGATGGTAGGATTGCTGGTGTCTTTTTTCTGTCTCATAAACACGCTGGATAACAGGTATATCTAGCTACTTCTACTTACACTTTAGGTCACACTACACAGGCATGCACATGCATATATATACATACACACATCTAGGTTTTTCTTCTTTTTCTTAATAGCTCTTGTTCTTTATATTTTCTCTATTGTCCATGGGGAAATGGAAAAGAATCTTTCCTCCGTAAGCCATGCGTGTCGTATGAGGCGACTAAAATGCCGGGAGCAATGGGCTAGTAACCCCTTCTCCTGTACACATTTACTAAAAAAGAGAAGAAGAAAAACTTTATAAAATTGGGTTGTCTGAATGTGCGTGGATGTAGTGCGGATGATAAGAAAGAGATGATTGCTGATGTTATGAATGAAAAGAAGTTGGATGTCCTGGCTCTAAGCGAAACAAAGCTGAAGGGGCTAGGTGAGTTTCAGTGGGGAGAAATAAATGGGATTAAGTCAGGAGTATCTGAGAGAGTTAGAGCTAAGGAAGGGGTAGCAATAATGTTGAAGGATCAGTTATGGAAGGAGAAGAGGGAATATAAATGTGTAAATTCAAGGATTATGTGGATTAAAATAAGGGTCGGATGCGAAAAGTAGGTCATAATAAGCGTGTATGCACCTGGAGAAGAGAGAAGTGTAGAGGAGAGAGAGAGAGATTTTGGGAGATGTTAAGCGAATGTATAGGAACTTTGAACCAAGTGAGAGTAATTGTGGTAGGGGACCTAAATGCTAAAGTAGGAGAAACATGTAGAGAGGGTGTGGTAGGTAAGTTTGGGGTGCCAGGTGTAAATGATAATGGGAGCCCTTTGATTGAACTTTGTATAGAAAGGGGTTTAGTTATAGGTAATACATATTTTAAGAAAAAGAGGATAAATAAGTATACAAGATATGATGTAGGGCGTAATGACAGTAGTTTGTTGGACTATGTATTGGTAGATAAAAGACTGTTGAGTAGACTTCAGGATGTACATGTTTATAGAGGGGCCACAGATATATCAGATCACTTTTTAGTTATAGCTACAGTGGGAGTAAAAGGTAGATGGGATACAAGGAAAATAGAAGCAGTAAGTAAGAGAGAGGTGAAGGTTTATAAACTAAAAGAGGAGGCAGTTAGGGTAAGATATAAACAACTATTGGAGGATAGATGGGCTAGTGAGAGTGTAGGCAATGGGGTCGAAGATGTATGGGGTAGATTTAAAAATGTATTGTTAGAGTGTTCAGCAGATGTTTGTGGTTACAGGCGAGTGGGTGCGGGAGGGAAGAAGAGCGATTGGTGGAATGATGATGTAAAGAGAGTAGTAAGGGAGAAAAAGTTATCATATGAGAGGTTTTTACAAAGTAGAAGTGATGCAAGGAGGGAAGAGTATATGGAGAAAAAAAGAGGTTAAAAGAGTGGTGAAGCAATGTAAAAAGAGAGCAAATGAGAAAGTGGGTGAGATGTTATCAACATATTTTGTTGAAAATAAGAAAAAGTTTTGGAGTGAGATTAATAAGTTGAGGAAGCCTAGGGAACAAATGGATTTGACAGTTAAAAATAGGAGAGGAGAGTTATTAAATGGAGAGTTAGAGGTATCGGGAAGATGGAGAGAATATTTTGAGGAGTTGTTAAATGTTGATGAAGACAGTGAAGCTGTGATTTCGTGTATAGGGCAAGGAGGAATAACATCTTGTAGGAGTGTGGAAGAGCCAGTTGTGAGTGTGGGGGAAGTTCGTGAGGCAGTGGGTAGAATGAAAGGGGGTAAGGCAGCTGGGATTGATGGGATAAAGATAGAAATGTTAAAAGCAGGTGGGGATATAGTTTTGGAGTGGTTAGTGCTATTATTTATTAAATGTATGGAAGAGGGTAAGGTACCTAGGGATTGGGAGAGAGCGTGTATTGTTCCTTTGTATAAAGGCAAAGGGGACAAAAGAGAGTGCAAAAATTATAGGGGAATAAGTCTGTTGAGTGTACCTGGTAAAGTGTATGGTAGAGTTATTATTGAAAGAATTAAGAGTAAGACAGAAAGCAGGATAGCAGATGAACAAGGGGGCTTTAGGAAAGGTAGGGGGTGTGTAGACCAAGTGTTTACAGTGAAACATATAGGTGAACAGTATTTGGATAATGGTAAAGAGTTTTTTGTGTCATTTATGGATTTAGAAAAGGCGTATGATAGGGTGGATAGGGGGGCAATGTGGCAGATGTTGCAGGTGTATGGAATAGGAGGAAGGTTACTGAAAGCAGTGAAGAGTTTTTATGAGGATAGTGAGGCTCAAGTTAGAGTGTGTAGGAGGGAAGGGGACTATTTCCCAGTAAAAGTGGGCCTTAGACAAGGATGTGTGATGTCACCGTGGTTGTTCAATATAGTTATAGATGGGGTTGTAAGAGAAGTGAATGCGAGGGTCTTGGCAAGAGGTGTGGGGTTAAAAGATAAAGAATTAAGTACAAAGTGGGAGTTGTCACAGTTGCTTTTTGCTCATGACACTGTGCTTTTGGGAGATTCTGAAGAGAAGTTGCAGAGGTTGGTGGATGAATTTGGTAGGTGTGTAAAAGAAGAAAATTGAAAGTGAATATAGGAAAGAGTAAGGTGATGAGAATAACAAAAAGATTAGGTGACGAAAGATTGGATATCAGATTGGAGGAGAGAGTATGGAGGAGGTGAATGTATTCAGACATTTGGGAGTGGACATGTCAGCAGATGGGTCTATGAAGGATGAGGTGAATCATATAATTGATGAGGAAAAAGGGTGAGTGGAGCACTTGAGTCTGTGGAGACAAATAACTTTGTCCATGGAAGTAAAGAAGGGAATGTATGAGAGTATAGTTATACCAACACTCTTATATGGGTGTGAAGCATGGGTGATGAATGTTGCAACGAGGAGAAGGCTGGAGGCAGTGGAGATGTCATGTCTGAGGTCAATGTGTGGTGTGAATATAATGCAGAGAATTCGGAGTTTGGAAATTAGGAGGAGGTGCGGGATTACCAAAACTATTATCCAGAGAGCTGAGGAGGAGTTGTTGAGGTGGTTCGGACATGTAGAGAGAATGGAACGAGACAGAATAACTTCGGAGTGTATAAATCTGTAGTGGAGGAAGGCGGGGTAGGGGTCGGCCTAGGAAAGGTTGGAGGGAGGGGTAAAGGAAGTTTTGTGTGCAAGGGGCTTGGACTTCCAGCAAGCATGTGTGAGCGTATTTGATAGGAGTGAATGGAGACAAATGGTTTTAATACTTGACGTGCTGTTGGAGTGTGAGCAAAGTAACATTTATGAAGGATTCAGGAAACCGGCAGGCCGGACTTGAGTCCTGGAGATGGGAAGTACAGTGTCTGCACTCTGAAGGAGGGGTGTTAATGTTGCAGTTTTATAACTGTAGTGTAAAGCACCTCTCTGGCAAGGCAGTGATGGAGTGAATGATGATGAAAGTTTTCTGATCTTTTCTGATCAAAAGATTTTCCCCAATTATTTCACAAAAAAAATGTTTAATGAAATTGGCACATGAAAACTTCCACAACTTAAACTTAAATTTAAGTTGGTGTTACTGGTCAACTAGGCTCTTACTGCTGGCCGCACGCAAACCGACATATGAACACAGCCCGGATGGTCAGGTGATGACTTTAGGTACCTGTCCAGCGCCTTCTTGAAGACAGCCAGGGTCTACTGGTAATCCCCTTATGTATGCTGGGAGGCTGTTGAACAGTCTTGGGCACCTGACACTTATTGTGTTATCCCTTAGAGTACTCGTGGTGCCCCTGCTTTTCATTGGGGGAATGTTGCATCGCCTGCCGAGTCTTTTCACTCGGAGGGAGTGATTTCCTGTGCAGATTTGGGAGTAGTCTCTCTAGGATTTTCCAAGTGTATATTATCATGTATTTTCTCGCCTGCACTCCAAGGAGTACAGGTCAAAGAACTTCAACCGTTTCCAGTAATTTAGGTGCTTCATGGTACTTATACATGCCGTGAAAGTTCTCTGTATATTCTCCGGGTCTGCAATTTCGCCTGCCTTGTAAGGGGCCGCTAGTGTACAGCAATATTCCAGCCCAATATCTTAAAATAACAATGACAAATTAGAATATACACAACCCAATTTTACTTACAACATTTTATTAAGAAACATCAACGATGAAGCAAAACTAAAGAGCTATTTTCTTCATATGTCAGACTAAAGAAGTATTCTCTTCATTTCTCAGAGAGATTAAAGAAGTATTCTCTTCATATGTCAGACTTAAGAAGTATTCTCTTCATATGTCAGACTTGAGAAGTATTCTCCTTATATGTCAGACTTGAGAAGTATTCTCTTCATATGTCAGACTTGAGAAGTATTCTCTTTATATGTCAGACTTGAGAAGTATTCTCTTCATATGTCAGACTTGAGAAGTATTCTCTTCATATATCAGACTTAAGAAGTATTCTCTTCATGTGTCAGACTTAAGAAGTATTCTCCTCATATGTCAGACTTGAGAAGTATTGTCTTCATATGTGAGAGAGAGCAATATAACAGCACACACCAGTACATTCAGCTTGCTTCAGCTCACAAGTTGTATTATCTAGTTTCAGTGATGAAGGATTCAAGGTAATCAGATGCGATACTCAGAAATTATCGCAAAAAAAAATCATTTCTTCTAAAATTTTGTAAAAATAAAGGCAAATAGGGACCAACACTGACTAAAATTAATCCAAACTTTTCTCTAAGTATGACTAACCAGCTATTAAGTAAGCAACTACAATAAATATCTCAGTCATTATGTAAGCAAAGTAGGTAAATACGTAATTACAAATAAGTAATTAAAAATAAGTAAGCAAATAAGTAAGTTTTATTTAAGCTTTGAATTCATTACATATTTTTTAAGCAATGGTTTTAGTATGTTGTATTTTATTCAACGTTCGTCACACAACTACTGGACCTGCTCTCTCAACCAGTGAACTGGAACTTCATAGTACAGCAGTTCTGGGTCCCACTGCTACGCTTACTGTCTAGTTCAACCCAACAATCATAAGAACATAAGAAAGCAGGAGCACTGCAGCAGGCCTGTTGGCCCATACTAGGAAGGTCCTTCACAATCCATCCCACTAACATAATATTTGTCAGCCCAATTTTCAATGCAAGTCGACTATTTCAGCCAATGTGACTTCACTTCAGCCTACCTGGCTCAGTGTCACACTTCAACCCATACTTCATGATCACTATTGTTCCGATTGGCTCTGATTTGAATGATTTCATCTGACTTCTTCTCTAATCATTAATAATGTACATAGTGTATCTATTAGTTAAGTAATATATGGGTAAAGAAATCTACCCTGCTTGCTTGCCTTGCCCTTGCTCTTTCCTGCTGAGTTCCCTGCCTGCTTGCCTTGCATTTGCTCTGTGCTGCTGAGTTCCCTGCTTGCTTGCCTTGCTCTTGCTCTTTCCTGCTGAGTTCCCCTGCCTGCTTGCCTTGCCCTTGCTCTGTGCTGCTGAGTTCCCCTGCTTGCTTGCCTTGCTCTTGCTCTGTGATGCTGAGTTCCCCTGCTTGCTTGCCTTGCCCTTGCTCTGTCCTGCTGAGTTCCCCTGCTTGCTTGCCTTGCCCTTGCTCTGTGCTGCTGAGTTCCCCTGCTTGCTTGCCTTGCCCTTGCTCTGTGCTGCTGAGTTCCCCTGCTTGCTTGCCTTGCCCTTGCTCTGTGCTGCTGAGTTTCCCTGCTTGCTTGCCTTGCCCTTGCTCTGTCCTGCTGAGTTCCCCTGCTTGCTTGCCTTGCCCTTGCTCCGTGCTGCTGAGTTCCCCTGCTTGCTTGCCTTGCTCTTGCTCTGTCCTGCTGAGTTCCCTGCTTGCTTGCCTTGCTCTTGCTCTGTCCTGCTGAGTTCCCCTGCTTGCTTGCCTTGCCCTTGCTCTGTCCTGCTGAGTTCCCTGCTTGCTTGCCTTGCCCTTGCTCCGTGCTGCTGAGTTCCCCTGCTTGCTTGCCTTGCTCTTGCTCTGTCCTGCTGAGTTCCCCTGCTTGCTTGCCTTGCTCTTGCTCTGTCCTGCTGAGTTCCCCTGCTTGCTTGCCTTGGCCTTGCTCTGTACTGCTGAGTTCTTTGTTTGCTGACTTAGTCACGACCAGGTGCAACAGCCCACCACACTACCATCTGTCATCTTAATAGGCACGAGAAGAAAGTTAAGTAGATTTAACCTAGGATAACCCAGGAAAGACAACACTGTGATTGTCAATATAGAGTTTACTCCCGGGTGCATTAGGAGGTGCGTTGTGCAGATATACCAGGGGTGAGGCCGAATGCGGCATTCTACGGCATTAAGTGTGGCCTTCTGAATTAATTGTTTTTCTTGAAGTTATTACATAATAATTATTTGTTTATAAAATCACCGACATTTTGCAGTATATCTAATGAAAATTTCTTGAATGCGGCCTTATTAGATTACAGGTAAGTTCACTGTGGCTTTCCAACACAATAACTTCCCACCCATGAGATACACGCATTTAGAGTATGCAAAAGGCTTTTTTTAATAACCTCGCCTAATGTTACCCAAACTTGCGATTTTGGCTTAAAT
>WNWK01059125.1:0-10272 GCA_009830355.1 Cherax destructor | reverse complement strand
GAGGCGTAAACCTCGGGCCCCCAAAGAGGACCTCAGTCCCAAAAGTGTGAGGCAGGGAACCCCCCATACCCTACCCTTCATGCCAGTAAACCAGCAATCCGGGATAGCAACCTCACATCCACCGAGCCACCTCGGCGGACAAAAGAGAGGGGGCCGGACACCCACCACAAAGCATACCTTTTTTGGCCACCAACCCCAGAACCCGGGAAAGGTGGCATCCAGAGAAACACCCGTCGCTCGAGAATCTACCAAAGGCACTCGGGAGACCGGAGAGGGATCGGACATCCCCAAGCAATCCAGATTTCATGGCAACCACACCACCGCCAAGAACCTCAACGGAATGGGATGGACCATGGTACCCTTGCCCCTACCTAGAAACCCGAATCCTGTCGAGAGAATCTCACATGGTAAAAATGGGAAGGAATAAGGTAGGGTGAGCAGGAGAGGAGGAAAGGGAAAAGAAGGAGGGGAAGATGGAGTTGACGGGTTTTTGGGAGGGAAATTAGGTTCGTCTGAGGAAGAAGACCAAGAGGCCCAAACCTCAGACGATAGCCCTTTACTGCGACAAGGACCCCATTAAAGAGGAAAGAAGAGCGGAGGTCGACGTATCAAAAGGGCCAGTCGGGAACCTCGGACCTGAAGCTTCAGGTGACGAACCAGACCAGCAAGAGGTACAGGGTATTGGAAGTCCCCGAAAGTTGTCCAAGAACGAGGATCAGAACGGGGTGCGCATCATGAAGGGCCTGGGGTAGTAGGTTCAGGGAGTGGGACTTTTTGTTTTTAGAAAAAAAAGAAAAAAAAGAAAATAAAAAGAAAAAGAATAAAAAAAGTGGAGAAAGTGGAGGAATAGCTCCTAGGAGGAATGAAAGGGGCGCGAATCTCCCTCCGTGCCCACGAAGACCTCAGCACCCCAAGTAGTGCAGATGCAGCATGGAACCCGTGCCATACTCTACCCTTCATGCCAGTAAACCAGCAATCCAGGATAGCAACCTCACATCCACCGAGGCACCTCGATGGACAAAAGAGATGGCGGCCAGACACCCGCCACAAAGCATACCTCCTTTGGAAAGCACCCTCGGAATTCGAAAGGTGGTTTCCAGAGATACACCCATCGCCCAAAAGACACCCAAAGCCACCTCCCGGGAGACCGGAGAGGGATCAGGACATCCCCAAGCGATCCAGATTCCACGGCAAACTACACCACCTCCAATAACCTCAACGGAATGGGATGGACCACGGTACCCTTCCCCCTAACTAGGAACCAGAATGCCTGTGGAGAGAATCCCATAGGCTGAAAACGGGAAGGAAATAAGGGAGGGATGAGGAGGAGGAGGAAAGGAAAAAAGGGAGGATGGAGAAGATGGGATAGGGGAAGGGGGATTGGGGGGTAATTATGTTCGGTCTGAGGAAGAAGACCAAGAGGTCCAATTCCTCAGACTGATAGCCTCTTTACCACGACAAGGAGTCCCCCTTATAGAGGTCTCATGTCACATGACCTGTTCTCAGTGGTAAGAAGCTTAGGGCTGGCTATTAAATATCTCCTGGTTACTATACCTCATGGTATTTGCAAACTGTGAGACCTAGCCCACCCACCCCTATATGGGGTGGGGTAGGACCGGTGGATGGCTGGCATTCGGCCCTGCCTCTCTCTCATTCAGAGACATTAGCGGGTGCCACCCACGCTATCATACTCTGAAAAACTGCCTCTCATTTCTCCCGTTGCTGCCTTTGCAACATTGCACAGCTCTTGATTATGCACTCAGAAGTGTGAAAGCACTTGAGTTAAAGATTTCCACCCCATGGCCTTTCTTGCGTGCACACACACAATATATATATATATATATATATATATATATATATATATATATCGTGCCGATTAGGTAAAACTGGTTAATTAGCAAGAACTCATTCAAAATTAAATCCTTTCTAAAATTTGCTCTTATACGTTTAAAGATATATTTTTTTTCATTTATGTTAATGTAAAAAATTATAATTTTGTACCAAGAGAAACTTTGAAAACCTACCTAACCTTATTACAACAAGCGCAATTTAATTTAGCCTAACCCAACTAAATATATTTTAGATACGTTAACATTAATTTAATAATAAACGAACACAATGAAATATATATTTTTTTCGTTATGTTCAGAATTATTTTGGCGAAATTATTGCATACACAAATTTTCACTTGTCTTATATGGCAAGGTGAGCATTGCTATTTAAGCAAAAATTGCAAGTTTATATATATATATATATATATATATATATATATATATATATATATATATATATATATATATATGCAAAAAGATCACAGTAAACAGGTGATATCAAAATATGCAAGACAACCACTATGAAAAAATAGAGGAATTCCAAGTGCTTTCGTGACTACTCACATTATCAAGGAACTATAAAAGGAAACATGACAAGCAGGCTTATATAAGGGGCAAGACTACACCTCACAGTCACATCACACTAACAAAGACTACACCTCACAGTCACATTACACTAACAAAGACTACACCTCACAGTAGCGTAACATCGCACGACTCTGTGAAGAGGAACATAGAAAGGACCTGAAACTCTTCCCAATTGGACTAATCTTAATTCTTGGGAAGAGTTTCAGGTCCTTTCTTATGTTCCTCTTCACAGAGTCGTGCGATGTTACGCTACTGTGAGGTGTAGTCTTTGTTAGTGTAATGTGACTGTGAGGTGTATTCTGCCCCTTTATAAGCCTTCTTGTCATGTTTCCTTTATAGTTCCTTGATAATGAGTAGTCACGAACGCCTGGAATTCCTCTATTTTTCATAGTGGTTGTCTTGCATATATATATATATATATATGCAAAAATATATATATCATGCAACAAGGGCATATATCGACAACCTGCCTGAGGACAATGCAGTGGTTAAATTAGATTTCAAGAATGCATTTAATCTCCTGAAAAGGGACGTAGTATTAGCAGCTGTACAAGAACATTTTCCAGGTCTCTTCCCTTTTGTTTCAGCTGGATATAGCAAGGAATCAATGCTCCTGTTTGGAGAGCATGAAATCACATCATCAGAGGGTGTCCAGCAAGGGGACCCTCTCGCACCATTCTCTTCTGTATAGCAGTTAGGAAATCACAGTAAGACTGACCAGTGAGCTAAACATCTGGTTCCTGGATGATGGCACACTAGCAGGTACAAAGGAGTCCCTTGTAGATGATCTTACACAGGTGATGACACAGGGACAGGAAATGGGTCTCATCCTGAATCCATCCAAATGTGAAATCATATCAGTCAATCAACAAGTGATAGATGCAGTGCTATCAAAACTACCAGGAGCAACAGTCATTGCCCCTACTAATAGTGTCTTGCTTGGAGCACCTCTGGGAAGAGATGCCATTGACACAATTCTCAGGAAGAAACTGGAAGAATTGAGGAAAATGGAACAACGAATAGGCAATCTTGACACCCATGATGCCTTGTACCTCCTCACAAAATGCTTGAGTCTGCCCAGGTTGACATATTTCCTAAGATGTGCTCCTTCATGTGATAATCCTATACTGCACGAATATGACAGTATCCTGAGGCAGATCTTTACTAAAGTACTTAACCTTACTCTAGAAGATGGGCAGTGGGACCAAGCTACACTCCCAGTCAAACTAGGAGGCATTGGTGTCCGCAAGTCATCTCAGATTGCTCTACCTGCTTTCCTGTCTTCATGCATTGCATCCAGAGGGCTTGTAGCAGCAATTCTCCCTGAACATCTTAGGGACACGATTGGAATCCATGACCAAAAGTTCGTTGATGGAGCCAGGACCTGGGATAACCTAACAGGCTCTGAAACCAGGCCTGCTCCCCCCAACAACTACAAACAGTCGCACTGGGATGGCCCAATAGTAGAGAATATAGCCTCAGCAATGCTTCAGAGTGTGTCAGGGAAGGATAGAGCCCGCCTACTTGCAGTGAGAGCTCCTCATGCAGGGGACTTTCTTTTGGCTGTTCTCAACTCCAGCCTTGGCACACGCCTCGACCCACAGACCATCCGCATTGGTGTTGCCCTTCGACTTGCCGCCCCTATTCTCGCCGAACACAGGTGTATTTGTGGCAGTGAAGCAGCAGACCGATTCGGGTACCATGGTCTTGTGTGTCGTAAAACCGAGGGAAAGATTGCAAGACATGAAGAGGTTAATAACATTATCAAGAGGAGCCTCACAACAGCCGGATGCCCAGCAGTAAGGGAACCACCCCAACTATGCAGATCTGATGGCAACCAAAAGCGTCCAGATGGTATCACCCTTCAAGCCTGGACAGACGGCAAGCAGGTGGTGTGGGACTACACATGTGCATCTACCTTGGCTGATACCTATCTCCAGTACACCAGGGAGGAAGGAGGGGCTGCTGCCACCTTCAGGGAGTCCCAGAAGTCGAGAAAATATGGAGAACTTGCCCATCATTATATGTTTGTTCCCATAGGCTCAGAGACCCTTGGCTCATGGGGAAAGAGTGCATCTAAGTTCCTCAAGGAGCTGGGCAAAGACTCAACAGGGTAACTAGGGATCCCAGGGCAGCTAGTTTTCTGTTCCAGCGACTCAGCGCTGCTGTTCAGAGGGGTAATGCATGCTGTATTCTGGGCACGCGCACCAGCTCGGAAGAGCTGGATGAGATTTTCGCATTATAATCAGTGACAAAGATGTAACAATATGTACTAGACATGTATCTCTCACCTCGTGTACTGTATATGCCATCTTTATATCAACAATGTATCTCTCAAATCTTTTGAACCATATTATGTAATAAAACATACCTATTGGTAAAAAAAAATTAAAAGATGGGGTGGTAGGAGAAGTGGAATATTCAAATGGCATCAGGAAGAAATCCAAATATTCTTCCTTGAAGCCTTTTTATCCACTTCTCCGAGGCTATGGGTCCCATAATTTGTATTAGAGGTGGACCCCTGTTCTCATAATATATATATATATATATATATATATATATATATATATATATATATATATATATATATATATATATATATATATATATATATAGAGAGAGAGAGAGAGAGAGAGAGAGAGAGAGAGAGAGAGAGAGAGAGAGAGAGATGAGAGAGAGAGATGGAGAGAGAGAGAGATGAGAGAGAGAGAGATGGAGAGATAGCGAGATGGAGAGAGAGCGAGATGGAGAAAGAGAGCGAGATGGAGAAAGAGAGCGAGATGGAGAAAGAGAGCGAGATGGAGAAAGAGAGCGAGATGGAGAAAGAGAGCGAGATGGAGAAAGAGAGCGAGATGGAGAAAGAGAGAGAGATGGAGAAAGAGAGAGAGATGGAGAAAGAGAGAGAGATGGAGAAAGAGAGAGAGATGGAGAAAGAGAGAGATGGAGAAAGAGAGAGAGTGGAGAAAAGAGAGAGATGGAGAAAGAGAGATGGAGAAAGAGAGAGAGATGGAGAAAGAGAGAGATGGAGAAAGAGAGAGATGGAGAAAGAAAAGATGGAGAAAGAGAGAGAGATGGAGAAGAGAGAGATGGAGAAAGAGAGAGAGATGGAGAAAGAGAGAGAGATGGAGAAAGAGAGAGAGATGGAGAAAGAGAGATGGAGAGAGATGGAGAAGAGAGAGAGATGGAGAAAGAGAGAGAGATGGAGAAAGAGAGAGAGATGGAGAAAGAGAGAGAGATGGAGAAGAGAGAGAGATGGAGAAAGAGAGAGAGATGGAGAAAGAGAGAGAGATGGAGAAGAGAGAGAGATGGAGAAAGAGAGAGGGGAGAGAGAAGAGAAGAGAGATGGAGAAAGAGAGAGATGGAGAAAGAGAGATGGAGAAAGAGAGAGAGATGGAGAAAGAGAGATGTAGAAAGAGAGAGAGATGGAGAGAGAGAGATGGAGAAAGAGAGATGGAGAGAGAGATGGAGAGAGAGATGGAGAGAGAGACAGAGAGATGGAGAGAGAGACAGAGACAGACATAGGCAGAGACAGAGACAGACTGAGACAGACAGACAGAGACAGACAGAGGTATTGCAAATTATTGATACATCCATTAAAAATTAGTCAAACATATACATGAGTGGATGTGGTTGAGAGTGACGTGGACCTGCCTTTATGTTTCTATTTTTTTATTAACTTATACAATGTTAAAACAAAAGTATTCCCTAATACAATCTAAATACATACAATTTGTAATACATGAACAGTTTATGCCTTCAGTTTTGAAACATTCATTTTTAATATATACATTAGTAATGCATAAGTCCTACTATATTTACTCGTTTAATATTCGTAT
The DNA here is from genome assembly GCA_009830355.1 of Cherax destructor. Taxonomy (NCBI): domain Eukaryota; kingdom Metazoa; phylum Arthropoda; class Malacostraca; order Decapoda; family Parastacidae; genus Cherax; species Cherax destructor. The sequence continues at coordinate 4,016 of WNWK01059125.1, read as the reverse complement.
ATCAATAATACATACAATATTGATACATACATGAATAATACATGCAAAACTGATCATTTCGTGATTCATACATTCTATATAAACTTAGTGCATAAATATTTATACTTCATAAGTATTAATACAACAAGGATTGATACATGCACACATGATACATTGGTATAATGTATTCAATAATAAAATATACATAGAATATTAATACATATAATATTGATGCCAGAACTATTTATCCGTTCTGTGTAAAACATATCCCATTGATAAGAACACTCTTGACGTACACAATACTGATACGTACAATAGTACAAGAGCTATTAATACGTACAATATTGATATAATAATGATTGTATAAAAGGTTATTATTACTTTTTGATTTATTAGTTCGGTTCACTTAGTTGGAGCAATACAGAGAAGGTTGTAAAAACAGTGCATTATTTTTATTTAGTGGACATGGTATGTCAAAGGTTCAGTAATAGTATGTTCAAAGTACCTAATAATGCCATGCGAGTGTCAGTAGTCAAAAATCATTATATTTTTTTTATCCTAATCGAAAAAAATATAAAGTTTTTGACAATTACCTGATGCGCGCGCGCGCACACACACTAACAAACACATACACTAGCAAACACATTCACTCACATATGAACCTCTCTCTCTCACACACACACAAACACTCATTCACGCACACTACCGTTCCCATACACACACCACACTCAAACACGGTCACAGAAACACAGGAAGGATGATAAGCAACACAACCTACCACAGAACCACTCACAGAAAACCCCTCGACCCCGACAACCCCACCGCAACTAAACAAATTACCCCAAAACAACCCACACTTCACACCCACAGCCACCCCCTTCCTCACAAACTCCACCTTCACACCAGCCTCTCATATCATTCTTCAAGGTCTCCCACTCCCCCAGCCCCCACAACCCCCCTCCCCCTCCAAAAAACATGAAGGTATGGCACAATATCGCAGACGGAATAACAAAAAAAATGTGAGGAGTGGCACGAGAAAATCATGGAGGTATCCCCAGACATCATAGCTCTCACAGAAACAAAGCTCAAGGGGATGATAACAGATGTGATCTGATGTGATTTCCTGAGGAAATAGAGAGGGAACAGGGTAAAAGAGGAGTTGCACTGCTCATCGAAACTCAAAGCTGCTGTGCACCCACATCAGAGGAAAACAACAGTCAAGAACCGGTAATCAGGCTGAGGATGGAAGGAGGGAAGATCACAAGAAACGACGAAGAAGTTTGTGAAGAGCTTAACAAGAAATTTAAGGAAATATTTTCAGTGAAGACAAACAATTCCGGCAAACCGGGATGGAAGGGTACACCAACAAGTGCTGGACACACCACACAACTAAGGAGGGGATGAAGAGGCTGCTTAGTGAGATAGATACCTCAAAGGCGGTGGGACCAGACGTCTCTCCATGAGTCAAAGAGGCACTCTGTGCCACTAACAAAAATCTTCAACACATCTATCGAAACAGGACAACTACCTGAGGTGTGGAAGATAGCATTAAACTACAGACCAGTGTCACTGACATGTAAAGTATGCAAAGTCATGGAGAAGCTTATCAGCAAAAGTCTGGTTGAGCACCTAGAAATTAATGAGCTTATTCACGATAATCAACAAGTTTACAGACATGGGAAATCCTTTATCACAAACCTACAGGAGTTTTACGACAAGGTAACAGAAGAAAAAATGGAGAGAGAGAGAGAGAGAGAGAGAGAGAGAGAGAGAGAGAGAGAGAGAGAGAGAGAGAGAGAGAGAGAGATAGGTGGGTAGACTGCATTTTCTTGGACTCTCAGAAGGCTTTTGACACAGTTCCACACAAGAGATTTGTGGAAAAACGAGAGGAGCAAGTAGGAATAACAGGAAAGGCACTGCAGTTGATCAGAAAATTCCTGACAGGAAGGAAATAAGTGACGGTACGTAATGAGGTGTCAGAGGGGTGTTATATGACTAGCGGGATTCTACAAGGGTCAGTTCTTGGGCTAGTGTTGTTTCTGGTATATGTGAAGGACATGACTGAAGGGATAGATTCAGATGTGTCCCTGTAATGCGGGGAATTCAAACGGACTAGAATCAATTAGAGAGTGCAAAAGTTTGCAACAAGACTAGTTCCGGAACTAAGGGGTATGTCGTACGAGCTGAGGTTAAGGGAAATCAATCTGACAACACTGGAGAACAGGAGGGATTGGGATGACATGATAACGACATAAAATACTGAGAGGAATTGACAACGTGGATAGGGACAGACTGTTTTAGAGATAGGACACAGCAACAAGGGGTCACAACTGAAAGTTGATAATTCAGATGAGTCACAAGGATGTTGGGAAGCATTTCTTCAGTCACAGAGTTGTCAGGAAGTGGATTAATCTGGAGAGTGATGTAGTGGAAGCAGGATCTATACATAGCTTTAAGAAGAGATAAGATAAAGCTCATGGAGCAGAGAGTGAACCTAATAGCGTCCGGTGAAGAGGCGGGGCTAGGAGCTGTGAATCGACCCCTGCACCCACAAGCAGGTGAGTACTAATAGGCGAGTTCATTAAATAAGAGTGGAAGACTGAACGACTGGTAGAGGAAGTATGACTGATAGTATGCCTGTTCAGAAAGGGGTATGTGACCAGTTACCTTACTCCCCTCATCCACCGGGTGAGGGGGAACAAGGACCCTTGCAGACAGAGTAGTGTCACTTGGCTTCCTGCTCTATCAAGTCTAAGTATAGAAATCCACTCTTGATTTCTCAATTCATGTTTTGCTTTGTTTTCTTAATTTAATAGAGACAAGACTTGTACTCTCGTTAGGATTTTTAACTTTTGTCCGGACTTGGGTAGAATTACGTTTATAAAGTAATGTTATTCATAACCATTTATTTTAATGGCATTCAGCCTATCATGTGAATGACTCCTTCTCCGGTTCGTAACTTCCTTTATTTTCTTCTCAGCCTCGCTGGATGGTTTAGGTCACACGAGATGCGAGACGAGACGAGCAGCACGATTTGGAAACTTGGGAACTGTTCTTCCTTCACCTTTGATTTGTGTTCACCGTTTACTACATTACGTGAACTCTGCTCTGCAGGTCTACGATTTCGTCAAAGGCCTCATCTCTACTCTACTGATCTTTCACTTTGCTTTAGATCTACACTCCTACATCACAAAAAAACTGCTGTTACGCTACTAATGTGCACGTCATCACAAGAACTCTGTTTTTTCTATACCACCAGGACAGAGTTACTATCTCTACAACATATTGAGGAACTTGCCTAGTTTTTTCTACTGTTGTCGATTTCCGGTTGACTACTACTGCCGGAGGCCAACTCGGTTACCAACGCTGCTAGCTACGCACCTTCATAAGCATTGTATCCGTCAGGAGCTGGACCTCACAATAGTCTAGAATACCTGTTGTACATGAATATTATACAATACCGACAAGATGAAAATTAGACACATGTGCAACTTCTGGGTATCTTTAATGTAGACTTTTGCCATCCAGTGGCTTTATCAATACAAATTCAAGAACATAATTTGAAGACATTAGAACTATACACAAAAGATAAGATAATCAGTCCTTCAGCCACTGGATGGCGAAACGTCTACATTAAAGATACCCAGTTGTTGCATGTGTCAATTTTCGAGAACTGACTTCACTTTAGCTTCCTGTTCCCCTCCATCTTATTCCTGTGCGCCTTGCTATACCAACGGCAGACTCAGATCTTTCTGTACATATTAGGCTTGTTCATTTGATTGATTTATTCATTTAATTTTTCCCATTTGCTTCAGTTGGAACGATTTCATGTTTAATTGTAATATATTTTAAAATATTTGTTTATATTCAATAATTTTTTTTTATATTACTTTATTTATTTTTCTGTTTTCTTTTCATAAGGAATAGGGAGCTCCGTCAAAAGCTCTTTGAGGGTTTAAAGGCCCTGCACCTTCACAGAAACCCTTACCTTTGGGTGAAATTAGATATAGGCTTCCTCAAGGACCTGGCCTTCAGGC
>WNWK01059124.1:0-10272 GCA_009830355.1 Cherax destructor | reverse complement strand
TATTATTTATAATTCTTGTTTGAAGCAAAGGATTCTGTTAGCTTTATTGGCACTTATTCACTTTATTTGGTTTCAAAATTCCCCCAACCAGAAGTCCTAAACCTTTTTCCCCAAATCAGTAATATTAAGATCTACATTTTTAATTTATTTTTTAAATGGTTATTGTCCTCCCCAACATTTGGTTTGTTTTTGTTATATTAAACTGCATCTGCCTTTTCGACCACTGCATCAGTCTTTCAAATCTTGGGTCCCCCTAATGTCCTCATTAGAATGAATTGGACCCCTTTTTTTGGTCCCCTGTAAATTTTCCATATCACTATTTATTCCCCATCTATTCAAAAAGAAAATTGTGAAAACAGGTTTCCCCAACAGCCCCTGTGGAACCCCCAACCCCCATTTTTTTTCCCCCCAATTTATGTTTTCCCCCCGTATTTTGAAAACCACCCCTCCCCCGGGAAAAAAAAAAATCCCCTATTCCGTTTTTAATTTTTTCCTCAACCTCTGTTTTTAGAACTCTATTGGAAAGCCTTACTAACCCCATATATAAACTAAAAAGGGAAAAGGATTGGGAAAAATTTAAAAAAGCTACTTTGGGGAAGAAATATGGGCTATTGAAGTATTGGGAAAATTGGGGTTTAAAAGGTGGGGGGGTAGTTTAAAAAAATGAAGTGTTAGTAGGGGGGAACCCCTCCCAGAAAAAACCAAAAAACCCCCCATCCCCCCAGAGGGTATCCACAGTCCCTCTTTCCCCACCCCCTCCCCCCTGGCGGTCCCTTCCGCGCCCGTGCCCCCCCCCCCGGGGCGCCCGCCCCCCCCACCCCCCCCCCCCAACCCCCCGCCCCCCCCCCCGCCCCCCCTTTTTTTTAAATTTCTTTTTTTCAATTTTTTTTTTTTCCTTTTTTTCAATTTTCATTTTTTTCAATTTTCATTTTTTTTGAATTTTCATTTTTTTTCAATTTTTTTTTTAAAATTATTACTTCTGTTTTTTTTACTTCCCCTTATGGAGAGTCAAAAATATGGAACCCCCCATGGGGTATATTAAAACTTTTCTCTTTTTCCCCAATACAAAGAACGAAAGTTTTAAGATACCTGGGGGATTTCCCCTTAAAAAATTTCTCGTTTTTTCTTAATACTTCAGTCACCTCCATCTCCTTGGATAAATTTTTTAGATCCCCCTATGGAGGGGAAATTTTCTCATTTCAATTTCCCCTTATCCATCCATCTCCTTGGATCAATTCCCCTATGGGGTAGAAATTTTCTGACCAATAAAAGAATGAAAAGACTTTTTTTTACTAATTCATCAGAAAAGACACCCTATGGGGTCTTTTTAAATTTTAAATTAAGACTTTACCTACTTTTGGAATTTCATAAACCCCTATCCCCCAAAACCCCCGATCCATTTCCCCTTTGGGTCAAATCCCCCTCCCCCGCCCACACCCTTTTGGTGGTCAGTGACGCCCCAATATTTCCCCGAAAAATTTTTAAAAAAGAGAAAGTACAACAAGTTCAATAAGGGGGCCCCAGGTGTGGTGGGGAGGTGGATTTTTCCCCCTCAAAAATATTTCCTGAATCAATTTTTTTTAAACCCCCCCGGGGGGGCCCCTTTTTTTTAAATTAAAAGAATTTTTGATTAACACTAATACACTTTTTTTTTTTATTTATTTTATTAAAAAGATACAATTTTTCCAGTCTTACATTAACATGGGGGAAAAATAACACGAATTAAGATTTCGGCTAACAGATTTAAAAAAATTTTTTCCCTGTTTTCAGGTAATTTAATTTTTTAGTCGTTTTTACCCATTTAAAAATTTTCCACTATAACTCACAATATTTTTACTATTTCATCAGAAAACGATCCAATTCAACAAATTTTAAGACGTTTCATCCACCCCAGCGCCTGAGGTCACGACCTCACCTGCTCTCTACCACACACACACACACACCCCCATCTCCCACCCATCACAGGCCCACCCCAGCGCCTGAGGCCAGCCTCACCTGCTCTCTCTCTCTCTACCTCACACACCGCACGCGCGCACACACACACACACACACAAACTACACTCAGCTAAAATCACTCATCTCAATTTTTTTCCAGTTTTACTAATTCATCCAAAAAAAGATCATTTAACCTATGAATACTTTCACTAAGATCACATTTTACAACATTCCCCCAAAACACCATTGAACACCACCAAAACGCCATTGAATACACCCAAAACACTATTGAACACCACCAAAACACCATCAAACTTTCCCTCAAAACACTATAACCAACTTTTTTAAGATGACAAAACCACTATCTAGGTACCTCATCCCAATATTTTTCCCGTTTTATAATTCATCCAAAAAAAAAGATCATTTAATCTATGAATACTTTCACTAAGATCACATTTTTACACATTCCCCCAAAACACCATTGAACACCACCAAAACGCCATCGAATGCACCCAAAACACTATTGAACACCACCAAAACACCATCAAACTTTCCCTAAAAAAACACTATAACCAATTTTTTTAAGATGACAAAACCACTATCTAAGTACACTCATCCCAATATTTTTCCCCGTTTTATTAATTCATCCAAAAAAGATCATTTAACCTATGAATACTTTCACTAAGATCACATTTTTACACATTCCCCAAAACACCATTGAACACCACCAAAACGCCATCGAATGCATCCAAAACACTTTGAACACCACCAAAACACCATCAAACTTTCCCTCAAAACACTATAACCAACTTTTTAAGATGACAAAACCACTATCTAAGTACACTATCTCAATATTTTTCCCGTTTACTAATTCATCAAAAAAAGTAATCACTAAAACACACTTTCAAAACACAATCACCATTGAACACCGCCAAAAACACCTCTGAATACTCCCAAATCATCGTTTGAACACCATCACACCCACATATATTCCCGTTTTCAGGTAACAGGCTAAATCAATAACTTTCAAGACATATTCTCACATCCTCAACATCTCATTCATCATTTGAATACCTCAAAAACACTATCAAACACCACAAATAACATTTAACCTAACCTAACTTTAACTTCAAATCACTCTAAAACATAACACATTACCAAAACTAACACAGTCACCACCAACCAAGACATATCATAATCACATTTATAAACATCCCTCAAATCATTATAACCAACTTTATAAGATCATTAATCTCAATCCACTAAGATCACTCATTTCAATTTTTCCCGTTTTACTAATTCATCCAAAAAAGTAAAATCCATATCCAAAGAACATTTTTCTATACATTCCCTCTATCACCAACCGAGAACACTATTACTGATTTTTCCTCGTTTTACTAATTCATCCAAAAAGATCATTAGGACAAAGATCGCTAAAACTATGAATACTTTTACTAATGGAACACTTCCAAACAACATTAGAACATTTCCAAATTACATTAGAAAATTCCCAGGTTACTTTGAACACATCCAATACATTATTAGAACACTCCCGATTACTTTGAGCACATCCAAAACAATATTAGAACGCCCTCAGATTACTTCCAAACAATATTAGATCTCAATCAAAAACACTCTTATACCCTCATTTGAACACCACCAAATCACTCTTGTGCATCATATGAACACCTTCAAAACACTATCAAACACCTCAAATAACATTTAACCTAACCTAACTTTAACTTCAAAACACTCTAAACATGACACACCACCAACCAACTAAGACATATCATATTCCCATTTTTACAAAAATCTCCTCAAATCACTCAAAATCACCATTGAATTCTTCCAAGACATCATCAAACTTTCCTCAAAAACATTCCCTCAAAACACTCCAACCAAGATCACTACTTACCTCCAACTCGGATAAAACATGAACACAAAAAATACATGAACATAATCCTATCCAAAAACACAAAACACACTTTCAAAAAACACAACGCCTTGACCACCAAAACACTCTTATACATCATTTGATTACTCTCAAAACACCATTTGAATACTCCCGAAACAATATATAACATTTAACCTAACCTAACCTAACAACATCTAACCTAACCAAAAAAATAGCATCTAATCTAACAACTTAACCTTCAAAAACACTATCATACACCACAAATAACATTTAACCTAACCTAACCTAACAACATCTAACCTAACCAAAAAAATAGCATCTAATCTAACAACTTAACCTTCAAAACACTATCAAACACCACAAATAACATTTATCCTAACCTAACTTATCCTTCAAATCACTCATTCACCATTTGAACACCTTCAACTAACACAGACATACACCCTCCAACTAAGTCATGGAACATTATCAAAAAACTAAGACACCTTCAACTAACACCTGACACATCAACAAAACCTATACAAGACATATTCACCAATCTTATACCTAACATGAGCCATATCCAACATCTAAGACAAATAAAAATCTAACTCATATACACAATATAATATTTAACTGCAAAATACCATGTCACGATCACCACCAACTATAACATATCATGTACCCAAAAAATCTAAGAAACACCAAAACTAAGACATACACTTCCAACTATATCATGACATGAACACACAACCAACTTATACACGACCTAATCACAACAAAACTTAAGACATGAAACATATACACAAAATAAGGCATAAACACAAATATTCTAAGATCCACCAACTAAGACATAATATGAACCCACAAACAAATTTAAACCATCAGTCAGGTCAAAAAATCTAAGACACAGACACCACCAACTAAGATATATACACAAAATAAGACATAGGCACAAAAACACCATAATCACATGATAACCATAAAATCTAAGACATATTAAAAAAATCTAAGAGATGCACACAAAAATAAGATAGACACCACCAACTAATATGCGACATAAACACAAAATTTTAAAACATGTAACATTAAAAATCTATGACATAATAAAATATTCTATGATATATAAACAAAATAAGACATGATCACTATAACATGCACCCCAAACTTATACACGTCATGATCACAAACAAATTTAAGACACGAGTCATACATAGTACACTATGGGGTGCATGTTATAGTGATCATGTTATGGTATTTTTGTGCATGTGTCTTATTTTGTTTATATAATAGAATATTTTATTATGACAGATTTTTTTAATACGTTACATGTCTTAAATTTTTGTGATTATGTCGCATATTATGTGTGGTGTCTATCTTATTTTTGTTAGATCTCTTAGATTTTTTTTATTATGTCTTAGATTTTATGGATATCATGTCTTATGTCTTAAATATGTTGTGATTATGGTGTTTTTGTGCCTATGTCTTATTTTGTTTATATGTCTTAGTTGGTGGTGTCTGTGTCTTAGATTTTTGACCTGACTGATGGTTTAAATTTGTTTGTGGGTTCATATTATGTCTTAGTTGGTGGATCTTAGAATATTTGTGCTTATGTCTTATTTTGTGTATATGTTGTGATTAGGTCATGTATAAGTTGGTTGTGTGTACATGTCATGTCATAGTTGGAAGTGTATGTCTTAGTTTTGGTGATTCTTAGATTTTTTTGGTGAATGAGTGATTTGAAGGATAAGTTAGGTTAGGATAAATGTTATTTGTGGTGTTTGATAGTGTTTTTGAAGGTTAAGTTGTTAGATTAGATGCTATTTTTTGGTTAGGTTAGATGTTGTTAGGTTAGGTTAGGTTAAATGTTATTTGTGGTGTATGATAGTGTTTTGAAGGTTAAGTTGTTAGATTAGATGCTATTTTTGGTTAGGTTAGATGTTGTTAGGTTAGGTTAGGTTAAATGTTATATATTGTTTCGGGAGTATTCAAATGGTGTTTTGGGAGTAATCAAATGATGTATAAGAGTGTTTTGTGGTCAAGGCGTTGTGTTTTTGAAAGTGTGTTTTGTGTTTTTGCGATAGGATTATGTTCATGTATTTTTTGTGTTCATGTTTTATCCGAGTTGGAGGTAAGTAGTGATCTTGGTTGGAGTGTTTTGAGGGAATGTTTTGAGGGAAAGTTTGATGATGTCTTGGAAGAATTCAATGGTGATTTTGAGTGATTTGAGGAGATTTTGTAAAAATGGGAATATGATATGTCTTAGTTGGTTGGTGGTGTGTCATGTTTTAGAGTGTTTTGAAGTTAAAGTTAGGTTAGGTTAAATGTTATTTGAGGTGTTTGATAGTGTTTTTGAAGGTGTTCATATGATGCACAAAGTAATTTGGTGGTGTTCAAATGAGGTATAAGAGTGTTTTGATTGAGATCTAATATTGTTTGGAAGTAATCTGAGGGCGTTCTAATATTGTTTTGGATGTGCTCAAAGTAATCTGGGAGTGTTCTAATAATGTATTGGATGTGTTCAAAGTAACCTGGGAATTTTCTAATGTAATTTGGAAATGTTCTAATGTTGTTTGAAGTGTTCCATTAGTAAAAGTATTCATAGTTTTAGCGATCTTTGTCCTAATGATCTTTTTGGATGAATTAGTAAAACGAGGAAAATCAGTAATAGTGTTCTCGGTTGGTGATACGAGGAATGTATATGAAAAATGTTCTTTGGATATGGATTTTACTTTTTTGGATGAATTAGTAAAACGGGAAAAAATTGAAATGAGTGATCTTAGTGGATTGAGATTAATGATCTTATAAAGTTGGTTATAATGATTTGAGGGATGTTTATAAAAAATGTGATTATGATATGTCTTGGTTGGTGGTGACTGTGTTAGTTTTGGTAATGTGTTATGTTTTAGAGTGATTTGAAGTTAAAGTTAGGTTAGTTAAATGTTATTGTGTGTTTGATAGTGTTTTGAGGTATTCAAATGATGAATGAGATGTTGAGGGATGTGAGAATATGTCTTTGAAAGGTTTTGAATTTAGCTGATTTATGAGAAGTAGGGTAATCTATGTGGTTTTGATGGTGTTAAATGTGTTTGGGAGTATTCAGATGGGTTTTTGGCGGTGTTCAATGGTGTTGTGTTTGAAAGTGTGTTTTAGGTGATGACTTTTTTGATGAATTAGTAAAACGGGAAAAATATTGAGATGAGTGTACTTAGATAGTGGTTTGTCATCTTAAAAGTTGGTTATAGTGTTTTGAGGAAAGTTTGATGGTGTTTTGGTGGTGTTCAATAGTGTTTGGGTGCATTCGATGGCGTTTTGGTGGTGTTCAATGGTGTTTTGGGAATGTGTAAAATGTGATCTTAGTGAAAGTATTCATAGGTTAAATGATCTTTTTTTGGATGAATTAGTAAAACTGGAAAAAAAATTGGGATGAGTGTACTTAGATAGTGGTTTTGTCATCTTAAAAAAAGTTGGTTATAGTGTTTTGAGGGAAAGTTTGATGGTGTTTTGGTGGTGTTCAATAGTGTTTTAGGTGCATTCAATGGCGTTTTGGTGGTGTTCAATGGTGTTTTGGGGGAATGTGTAAAAATGTGATCTTAGTGAAAGTATTCATAGGTAAAATGATCTTTTTTTTGGATGAATTAGTAAAACTGGAAAAAAAATTGAGATGAGTGATTTTGGGGCGAGTGTAGTTTGTGTGTGTGTGTGTGTGTGTGTGTGAGGTAGAGAGAGAGAGAGCATGTGAGGTCATGGCCTCAGGCGCTGGGGTGGGCCTGTGATGGGTGGGAGATGGGGTGTGTGTGTGTGTGTGTGTGTGTGTGGTAGAGAGCAGGTGAGGTCGTGACCTCAGGCGCTGGGGTGGATGAAACGTCTTAAAAATTTGTTGAATTGGATCGTTTTCTGATTAAATAGTAAAAAATATTGTGAGTTATAAGTGGAAAATCTTAAAGTGGGTATTAAAACGACTGAAAATTAACGTATTACCTGAAAACATGGAAAATGTATCTTTTTACTCTGTTAGCCGAAATCTTAATTCGTGTTATGTTTTTCCTATGTTAATGTAAGACTGGAAAAAATGTATCTTTCTATAATAATAAAATAAATAAATGAAAAATGTGTATTAGTGTTAACTTACAATAAATTCTTTTAACTTAAAAAAGAGAGCCCCATAGGGGGTTATACAAAAACTTGATTCGAGGAAATATTGTGACATCACAGGTAAACATCACGTGACCTCACACCACACCTTTGCTCGCTTGATTGAACTTGTTGTACTCTTCTCATGTTTAAGCTTGTCCGAGGAAATATTGTGACGTCACTGACCACCAAGAGGGTGTGGGCGGGAGATGGGTGATCTTGATCCGAGGAAGTGGATCAGGGGTTTTGGGGAGATGGAAGTGAATTTGATGAAATTCCAAAAGTAGGTAAGTCTTAATTCAATTTAATTAAAGAGAGACCTCATAGGGTGTCTTTTCTGATGAATTAGTAAAAATGAGTCTTTTCATTCTTTTTATTGGAATCGAGAAAATTTCTACCCCATAAGGAACTTGATCCAAGGAGATGGATGGATGATAGAATATTGAAATCGAGAAAATTTCTACTCCATAGGGGGGATCTCAAAACTTGATCCAAGGAGATGGAGGGTGACAGAAGTATTACAGAATATCGAGAATTTTAAGGAATATCCCATAGGTATCTTCAAAACTTTCGTTCTTTGTATTGAAAAATGAGAAAAGTTTTACCATACCCATAGGGGGTTACCATATCTCTGACTCTCCATAGAGGTCAAGTAAAAAATATCAGAAGTAATATTGAAAAAATGAAAATTCGAAAAAAAATGAAAATTCGAAAAAAATGAAAATTCGAAAAAAAATCGAAAAAATGAAAATTCGAAAAAAATCGAAAATTCAAAAAAAAGGGGGCGTGGGGGCGTGGGCGTGGGGGCGTGGGCGTTGGGGGTGTGGGTCTGGGCGCGGGCGGCGCGGCGGGCGGGGCACGAGCGCGCGGAAGGGACCGCTCAGGGATGAGGGCTGTGGAATGAGGAGCTGTGGCATACCCTCTGGAGGCATGGCGGCCATTTGCGTTTCTCTGGCAGATTCCCTACTACTAGTGTTAATGTTCAGCAGAAGTTTATGGTTACAGGAAAGTGGTGCGGGAGGAAGAAGAGCACTTGGTGGAATGATGATGTAAAGAGAGTAGTAAGAGGTTTTTCAAAGTTGAAGTGATACAAGAAGGGAGGAGAGAAAAAGAGAGGTTAAAAGTGAAGGAATGTTAGAGGAAAGCAAATGAGAGAGAGTGTGAGATGCTATCAATAAATTTTGTTTAGAATAAGAAAAAGTTTTACAGTGAGGTTAATAAGTCAAAGCCGAGGAAACGAATGGATTTAACAGTTACAAATGTGAGAGGAGAGTTATTAGATAGAGAGTTAGAGGTATTGGGAAGATGGAGGGAATATTTTGAAGAATTGTTAAATGTTGAAGAAGATAGGAAGCTGTGATTTCATGTATTGGGCAGGGAGGTATAACATCTTTTAGGAGTGAGGAAGAGCCAGTTGTTAGTGTGGTGGAGGTGCGTGAGGCAATGGGTAGAATGAAAGGGGGTAAACAGCTGGGATTGATGGGATAAAGACAGAAATGTTAAAAGCAGGTGGGTATATAGTTTTGGAGTGGTTAGTGATTTTATTTAATAAATGTATGGAAGAGGGTAAGGTACCTAGGTATTGACAGAGAGCATGCATAGTTCCTTTGTATAAAGGCAAACGGACCAAAGGTAGTGTAAAAATTGAGGGAAATAACCTGTGAGTATACCTGGAAAAGTGTATGGTAGAGTTATTGAAAGAATTAAGAGTAAGAGGAAGAGCATGATCGCAGATGAACGAAGAGGTTTAGGAAGGGTCGGGGCTTGTAGACCAAGTGTTTGCAGTGAAACATATAGGTGAATAGTATTTGGATAAGGGTAAAGAGGGTTTTATTGCATTTATGGATTTGGAAAGGGCGTATGATAGGGTGGATAGGGAGGTTAATGTGGCAGATGTTGCAAATGTATGGAATAGGAGGAAGGTTACTGAGAGCAGTTAAGACTTTTACGAGAATAGGTTAGACTGTATAGGAGAGGGAAGATTATTTCCCAGTAAAAGTAGTCCTTAGACCAGGATGTGTGATGTCACCATGGTTGTTCAATATATTTGTAGATGGAGTTGTAAGAGAAGTGAATGCGCGGGTGTTGGCAAGAGGTGTGGGGTTAAAAGATAACGACTCTAACACAAAGTGGGAGTTGTCACAGTTGCTTATTGCTAATGACACTGTCCTTTTTGGAGATTCTGAAGGAAAGTTGCATAAGATGGTGGACGAGATTGGTAGGTTAAGTATAAGAAGGAAATTAAAAGTGAGCATAGAAAAGAGTAAGGTGATGAGGATAACAAAAAATTAGGTTATGAAAGATTGTAT
>WNWK01059123.1:0-10272 GCA_009830355.1 Cherax destructor | reverse complement strand
ACCATTCCAAGAATCTAAACTCCTGTAAAACTAATATCATTTTAAATTTTAAAGAAAAATTTCATCATTTGTAAATTGAAAACAATTTTTAACTAGAATAAACTCAAAAAATTTCCTTTTAATTTAAAAATAGTCTTTGTTACAGATTAAGCCCCCTAACCATGGAGCGGGGCTCCCCTTTGCACTCAATTTACATTGTAACTCCAAATACCTATGTAATCTGCAATGAAATAAAATTTACTTTATTTTACCCTTTCTTTATATAAAAACTTTTAACATCCCATTTTTTTGTGGATTTGTTGGTGATGGAAGATGGAGAGGAGAGGGGGGCGGATTGTTGGGAGGCAGGACAAAATGTTAAATTTTGACACAATATCAGCTCATGGCTTTTTATCTATCAAAACATCTAATATGAATAAAATAAACAATTTTAAAAAATAGAAACATGATATAAAACTCTAGAATGAATAAAAAATGTCATTAAGGTAAGGACTGGGGTTTGTTGTTTTTGGGTATAAGGGTCACTGACCATAACCGGGTGGTGGTCCGGTCAGAAAGCCACCACCACTTTTCCCAAAAAAAACAATGTACATAATTTAAAAATAAGAAATATTTCATTTTAAATTTAAAAAAAGAAATATTTACATTTTAAATTTTAAAAAATAAAAATATTTTTTTAATTTAAAATAAAAATTTTTAAACACTTAAAAATAAGAACTATTTACACTTCCCTTTGGGGGAAAATGTTGGGGAGGGCAGCCTGGACTCTGTTTATATCCTCAAACAACAATGGAGGAGGTTTGGTTCGCATTTTTCTATCATTAACTTACTTGTACACTTTAGTGCTACATTTTTCCCCTTGGGGGTTATAGCCTTTTCCCCCCACTTTGTTGATTTCTTTTTTTAAACCCCTTTGGGGGGCCAAGGACCTCCCCGAAACTGTTCTCATGTACGGTATCGTTTTCCCCCTTTTTTTGGCCTATTTTGGCAAATTCCCAATATTTACTACTTTTAGCTATTTCCAGAACCCTTTTCTTCTACATTGAGACAAAAATCCTATTTCCCAAATTTCAACTCCCCAAAATAGGTGAAAAGGGCTTTTGGTTTTAAAATTTTTTCCATGCCAATTTCAAAATGGGGTCCATAATAAAAAGGCAGAATTCGGACTAAAAAAAAAAATTTCTCTTTTTAAGTGCTTCAGGCCCTCTTACATTTCTTTTGCTTTCCATTTTGAATTTTTATTCTCACAAAAATAGAAGATTTACTGTTATGTATACAACTGTATCATTGTAAAAATGGTATAAATAATATCAGCGCACTTGTGCAAGAATATTAGACTCTCCAGTTGATGTGTATTGGACGCATGGTGTGATTTGTTTACTCTTGAACATCGGCCAAAATCAAACATTTTCGCTACTTTGCGCTCAGTTTCAAGGTACATACAGTGGTCCCTCGGTTTTCGTGCATCTCCAAACTCAAACATTTATGTAAGTGTATTTTCGTAAGTGCTGTTGCAAGTGTATTTTTAGGGGTCTGAAATAGACTAACCTACGTGATATTATTTCTTAAGGAAGTAAATTTGTTCGGTAATGGCACTTGAGCAGCATTCTGGAACGAATTTTCGGCGAAAACCGAGGGACCACTGTACTTGTCATCGTGAAACCAGTCAAAATTATCTCTATTTCTGTAATATATCCTCTATTCTATAAAATGACTAAGAAAACGAGAATACAAGCATAAATACCATACGAAAATAGACTGCAAAGTCGCTGTTTTAAACCAAAAACATGGTCAGAGTTTTTTCATTATGCACTGTGTGGTGCAGGAATTTTTTTATACTGCGCACACTGACCGCACAGACCCATTCTATCACATCTAGGCCTAACAGCCTGTTTCTGCTTGATTTGAGGGCGCTAGAATTTAGGCGTACTAGTACGACCGAAACCCCAAAAGGGTTAATTCTATGGTGTTCCTCACTTTCTTTACCAAAGGACTGGCACTAGGAGCTTTCTTTGGGCCCATGGGGGCTTATTTAGCAGTCACACACAATAATCAAGGGCCAAAAACAATGGATTGTTAAGAAATGTTTTGTATGAACTCGCAGGATAATGTTCACTCAACCAGAAACAATTTTACACTGTTTGAGAATGTGTGTGGGAGGTGGGCTTGCGGGCTTTGTAAATGCACTGGGCACTGGACAGGTTCCATACCATGAACGAAAACGGAGCCAATCACCGAAAAAGGAGGTAATATTTCCACGAAAAAAGTGCCTGAATACTGAAATCACCGAAAACGGAGATACACGAAAACGGATGGTTGACTGTACAGTATATGCCATATTATGTGAGTGGGGTAAGGGCAGAGGCCGCCACTCTGGGATAAGATCATAAGATCGATACGTTGTTTACATCAGGGGAAACACACCTAGATCACTCTTGTCATAAGAAAAAATGCAAAAATAGCATTTATTATTTTTGTTATTATTATAATTTATAATAATAATTTATAATAATTATAATAATTTATAATTACAGTGGACCCCCTGAGTTCGTAATTAATCCGTTCTAGAGGGCGCTCCGAACACTGAATATTACGAACTCCGAATCTATTTTCCCCATAAGAAATAATGGAAATAAAATTAATCAGAATTCACAAACACTATGAGCAACTGCTTGTTGCTACCAACAATAACAAATCCTACAAGAATCTCTGAAACTAGTATCTCATTATTAGACCACATCTGGACTAACACCATATCCCCTTTAAAATCAAGCATAATCACAGACAACACCAAAGACCACCCCTACCTTTCTCATAACCAGCCTAGGTAAATTGCCCCAAGACACTACTAAAGTTAAATTCAGACTACATAACGAGACAGATGTTAATAACTTTATAACAGCTATGATTAATGTTACGACCCCTGAACAAGATAATTGGGTCAAATGGTTGACGGACCATTTGGGTACTGCACGTCCAGTATTTTATTGGGCTGCAGCGCCCGGTGTGACATCACCATAGTTTGTCAGGGAGGGGAACCTGGCATAAAGGTAGTATGATCCACGACTGCACTGAGTAACGTGGTATTCCAGCTTTCTTACTACTCAGTTTCCAGTGTGATCCACGGCTTCACTGAGTCCACAGTTGATAGCATCAGAGTTACCTGATGGCCTCACTGTACTCCAGCTGGACTTAGTTTCCTGCTGGCCTTACATCGACTTAGTTTCTTGCTGGCCTTACATCAACTTAGTTTCCTGCTGACCTTACATCGACTTAGTTTCTTGCTGGTCTGGCTTCATCTGGCCTGCTGGCCAGTATGGCCTTACGACGGGTGTCACTGAGAGAAGTTAGTTTTGACACAGAGAAAAGGTGTCTTGTGACACGGAGAGACGGTGTGTCGAGTGACACAGACAAGGGTGTCATGTGTGACACGGTTGAAAAAGTGTGTTATAATTCGGTGACAAGTGTATCTTGTGGCACGGAGAGCAGGTGGGTTATAACACAGAGATAAGGGTGTCTTGTGGCACGGAAAGAGAAGTGGGTGTCATAACTTTGTGTTGGTATCGTGACACTAAGAAATGATAGTTTATGGTTATGTCTTGTGACAGACTGTCATTGTCATGTCTTGTAACAGAGTTATTGTCATGTCTTGTGATACTAGAATATGTCGTGTGACATTAGACTGGTTAGTCGTGAGATTTAACAATGTGTTTTGTTATACCTCAGTACAATTATTACGCTTATATTAATGTACAAAGATCATGCTTGTTTTATATGTTGTACAGAGATTGTACTATATTCTTTATATAACCTTTTTACTAGTGAAAGAAAATATATATATTTATAAGTTAATGTGTCTGTATTTATTTTTATACCCCGGACAAAAACCCTTTATTATATTGTTACGTTATTGCAGTGTTGGTTATGAGAGATGTATCCCTTAGACTAACAGACCGAGTAATCGGGTTTGCCATAGCTCTCGTAACTAATATTGTAATATTGTAATAATTAACATCGACTGGCATAACGAGAGTGAATCATATTCAGATACTGATGAATGTATTAATAATTTTCTAAAAAAAAAAACACTACCTCTATAACAAACATTGCCCTAAAAAAACTAAACAGATCACAGCAAAGAGACTGAATAGTCCCTGGCTAATACCCAGCATCCTTAACCCTTTCGGGGTTTTTGTCGTACTAGTACGTCTTACGCACTGGGGTTATTGACGTACTAGTACGCCTAAATTCTAGCGCCCTCAAATCAAGCAGAAACAGGCTGTTAGGCCTAGATGTGATAGAATGGGTCTGTGCGGTCAGTGTCGCAGTATAAAAATTCCTGCACCACACAGTGCATAATGAGGAAAAAACTCTGACCGTGTTTTGGTTTAAAACAGCGAATTTGCAGTCTATTTTCGTATGGTATTTATTGTTGTATTCTCGTTTTCTTGTTCTCATTTGATAGAATGGAAGATATATTACAGAAATAGAGATGATTTTGATTGGTTTGACAATAACAAGTACAGTGGTACCTCGAGTTACGATATTTTTTTGTTCGAGAATGCTGTTAGGGTGCCATTACCAAACGAATTTATCCCCATAAGGAATAATGTAAAATAGACTAGTCCTTTTACACCCCCAAAAATATACCTACAAAAGCATTTAAAAAAATAAACTTACATAAAAGGGCGATTTTGGGGACCATCGTAACTCGAGGTACCACTGTACCTTGAAATTGAGCTCAAAGTAGCGAAAATGTTCGATTTTTGACGATGTTCAAGAGTAAACAAATCACACCATGCGTCCAATACACATCAACTGGCGAGTCTAATATTCATGCACAAGTGCTCTGATATTATTTATACCATTTTTACAATGATGCAGTTGTATACATAACAATAAATCTTCTATTTTTTTGTGAGAATAAAAATTCAAAATGGAAAGCAAAAGTAATGTAAGAGGGGCCTGGAGATGTAACTAATGAACAGAGAAGATGTTATTTTAGTGCCAGGAAAGTCTGTCTTGTTTATTATGGATATTATTTTGAAATTGGCATCGTTTGAAATTTGTGTGAAATTGGCCAAATTGCCATTTTCTGACCACTATTTTGGGTAGTTGAAATTGGTAAATAGGCGGTTTCTTGTGCTCAATCAATAGAAGAAATGGAGTTCTAGCGAAATAGCTATAATTTTAGTAGACTGAAACATTGGAATGTGATGAAAATAGGGCTCAAATTGGGCGAAATCGCGGATGCGTAAGTGTCATGGCTACCGCTAACTTCGCGAAAGCATAATTCTGTTAGTTTTCAATCAAATTTCATAATTTTTGTAGCGTTATGATCGGAAAAAGATTCTCTATCATTCCATAAGAAAAATTTTTTTTTTTTTTTTTTAAATTCGTGGACCCTGAGAACGAGTTTCAGAGACCCCCCTTGGACCCCCAAAGGGTTAAATCCATTAACACAAAGCACCTATATGAAAAACAGTACAGAATGGGTGAAATAACCAGAGACCACTCTAAGCATTACTCGTCAATCCTTACCAGCCTGATAAGAAGGTCAAAAAAATTGTATTACGAGAACAGATTACATAACATAAAAAGTGATATGAAAAAGACCTGGAAAACCCTATCTGAAATTCTAGGAACTAAAAAGATATCCAAAAATAAAGCCATCAAATTAACTAAATCAGATGAACCCCGGCTCCCACCAACTGAAACAGCAAACAGACTCAATGTTTTCTTCTCCACCATAGGAAAGAATCTAGCGAGTAAGATCCCAAGCTCAAACACCTGTCCTTCAGACTACCTCATGGGCACCTACCTGAATACACTATTTCTAGCTCCAACCAACCCAACAGAAGTCTCACTCATCATCAACACCCTTAAAAACAAGGCAGGAGATATAAATAACTTACCACCTTTTATGTACAAAAAAATCTTCTCAAGTACTATCACCAATAATTGCAACACACTTTAACAAATCCATCAAAACCTCCAGTTTCCCATCAATTCTTAAAATAGTGAGGGGTCACCCCGATCCACAAAGGAGGAGATCAAGCAGACTTGAATAACTATAGACCAATATTAAACTTACCTCTGCTCTCTAAAATCTCATCTCACACAACATACTCAACCCCTGTCAGTTTGGATTCAGGACTAATAAAAGCACAAATGATGCTATTATACACATGCTAAAACTAATATAAACCACTCTCGAGAATAAAGAAATCCCGCTGGGAATCTTCATTGATTTATGTAAAGCTTTTGATACAGTCGACCATGATTTCCTTCACATTAAATTAACACGCTATGACATAAGAGGGCACTCCCTCAACTACCTAAAGTCATACCTTAGTAACAGAAGCCAATATGTGTACACAAATGGAGCTACAGTGGACCCTCGGTTATTGGCCATAATATATTCCAGAAGCTTGGCCTAAGACCGAAATGGCCTATAACCGAAATAATATTTCCCATAAGAATTAATGTAAATACAATTAATCCGTTCCAGTCAAAAATATCAACAAAAAAAATATTTTTTTTAACAATTAAATAAGTATTACATACCTTTATTGAAGACTAATGCTGGCTTCTGGAAGATAGGGAGGAGGAAATAGGGAGGAGTTAGTGTTTGGAAGGGAAATCCCCCTCCATAAAGACTTCAGGTAACAAGTCCTTATCTGGGGTTACTCCCCTTCTTTTTCTTTTAATGCCACTAGGACTAGCTTGAGAGTCACTGGACCCCTGTCTAGAAAAATAACTGTCCAAAGTGCTCTGTTTCTGGCACCTCTTTAACATATCCCTGAAGTAGGACAAGGATGTCACTAATCATGTTGCAGATATGGCTTGTTTCAGCTTGGTCAGGATGGTATTTTTCAACAAAAATTTGCAACTCATTCCACTTTGAACACATGTCCTTAATCACTGAAGAAGGCACCTCCTTCACTCCCTCTTCCTCCTCCTTTTCTGAAGCAAGTTCCTCAACTCTGGTCTGATGATGTTCCAGTTCCAGCTCTTGCAGCTCTTCAGTGGTTATCTCTTCCCTGTGGTCCTGCACCAACTCTTCCACCTCGCCACTCACCTCCAACCACAGGGACTTGCCCAATGCCACAATACCTTCCACAACAGGCACAGGGTCGTCAGGGTCAGGGTCAGCCTCAAACCCTTCAAAATTCCTCTGTTGGACACAACCTGGTCACAATTTTCTCCAAACAGAGTTCAAAGTCCTGGAAGTCACTCCCTCCCAAGCCTTACCTATAAGGCCTATGCAGTTGTAGATATTGAAGTGATTCCTCCAGAACTCTCTTAGGGTCAACTCAGTGTCAAGGTCACTTCAAAGCACTTTTCAAACACTTTTGTGTAGAGTTTTTTGAGGTTAGAAATGACCTGCTGGTCCATGGGCTGGAGAAGAGGAGTGGTGTTAGGAGGCAAGAACTTCACTTTTATAAAACTAAAGTCCCTAAACATTTGGTCTTCCAAGTCTGGAGGATGTGCAGGAGCATTGTCCAGTACCAGGAGGCACCTGAGTCCCAAATTTTTATCCTGAAGGTATTTTTTCACACTTGGGCCAAACACATCATTAACTCAATCTCTGAAAATTTCCCTTGTGACCCATGCATTATGATTAGCTTTCCACATCACACACAATCTATTCTTGTGGACATTGTGTTTCTTGAACACTCTGGGATTTTCAGAGTGATACACGAGTAAAGGCTTCACTTTGAAATCCCCACTAGCATTACTACACAACAAGAGAGTTAGCCTGTCTTTCATAGGCTTGTGTCCTGGCAGTGCCTTTTCCTCCTGCATGATGTAGGTCCTGTTTGGCATTTTCTTCCAAAACAGGCCTGTTTCGTCACAATTAACCCTTTGACTGTCGCAACCCCAAATCCTGAGGCATCTCCTGGTGTCACATAATTTTCGAAAAAAAAATTATTTTTTCTTATGAAATGATAGAGAATCTTTTCCCGGTGGTAATGACACCAAAAGTACGAAATTTGATGGAAAACTTACGGAATTACGCTCTCGCGAAGTTAGTGATCTCTGCAATATATACGCATCGGCAATTTCGCCAACTTTGATACCTATTTTAGGCCAATTCCATTGTTCCAGTCGACCAAACTCATAGCTATTTCTTTAGAACTCCATTTGTTTTATCGATTGAGTACAAGAAACCACCAAAAAACCGATTGCAACTACCCAATAAAGTGATCAGAAATTGGAAATTTGGCCAATTTCATGCAAAATAAAAAAGATGTTAATTTTAAAATATGGTCCAGAATAAACAATGCAGACATTCCTGGCACTAAAATAAGATTTTCTCTGTTCATTAGTCATGTCTTTAGGCCCCTCTTATATTACTCTTGCTTTCTATTTTGATTTTTTATTCACACAAAAATATAAGATTTACTGTTATGGAGACTACTGCATTATTGTAAAAATGGTATAAATAATATCAGTGCACTTGTGAAAGAATATTAGACTCACCAGTTGACGAGTATTGGACGCGTTGCGTGATGTGATTTGTTTACTCTTGAACATTGGCAAAAATCGATTTCAAGGTCGTTTTCATTATGAAACTAATCAAAATCATCTCTATTTCTGTAATATGTTTTCCATTCTATCATATGAGACCACGAAAAAGAGAATACAACCATAAATACTATACGAAAATACACCTCAAAGTCGGCATTTTAATCCAAAAACACGGTCAGTTTTTTTTTTCTCATTATGCACTGCGTGCTACAGGATTTTTTTATACAGTGCACACTGACCACACATGAGGTCCTACCAGCTTCCTCCCACTTGATTTGAAGCCGCTAGAATTTTTGAGTTTACAGTGGACCCTCGGTTTTCGTTCACCTCCAAACTCAAACAATTATGTAAGTGTATTTTCGTAAGTGCTTTTGTAAGTGTATTTTTGGGGGTCTGAAATGACTAATCTAATTTACATTTGTCCTTATGGGAACAAATTCGTTCGGTAGTGGCACTCAAACAGCATTCTGGAAAGAATTTTCAACGAAAACCAAGGGTCCACTGTATATAGGTCAGAAACAGTGGCTCGTAAGACGTGTATATACCACCGAAACAGTCAAAGGATTAAACACTTGTTGGGGTTCGAATTTTTCAGCCTCTATGTACCCCTTGAATTCACTCACGAATTTTTCAGCCACACATTTGCCAGAACTTACAGCCTCACCATGCCTTACAACACTGTGTATGCCAGTACGCTTCTTAAATCTCTCAAACCAGCCTTTGCTGGCCCTAAATTCACTACCACAGCACTTGTTCCAGGAGTTTTCTTCACAAGATCCTCATGCAAATGTCTTGCCTTCTCACAAATAACAGACTCACTACACTGTCTCCCACTATTTCTTTTCCTTAATCCACAATAACAATAATTTTCCATTTGTTCCATTATTGGTGACCTTTGTTTCGTTAGAAAAGTTACCCTTTGGCAAAAATCAGCTCCTTGATTTGTTCTTTCTTTGCCAGGATGGATGCAATAGTTGATTTGTTTTTCCCAAACATCCTGGCAAGTTCCAGCACCTGCATACCACTCTCATATTTCTCAATCACTTCTCTCTTAAATTCCATCATCGTATTTTCCTCTTTTTTGCCACAGGAACTTTACTAGGAACTTTTGGAGCCATGGTTACTTATTTCACAGTTGCACTGGCAAAAAACAATGGAAAACAAGCAAAATGTCTGGATGAATGAGCAGAAGCTTCTTTACGCACCGAGAGACAGCCAAACTGAAGAGCAAGCGGCCCCAGCCGGCGGGTTGAAGCGTCCCATACGGTCGCTAACCAGGAGCTGTAAAACCGGCTGCTAACCGAGTTGGCCGCTAACAGGAATGGCGGCTAACCGAGTTGGCCGCTAACAGGAATGGCTGCTAACCGAGGGTTCACTGTACAATATTTTACAATGTTTTCATGTGTTTTATAATTGTTCATGATTCAATAGGTTAACCCTTTAACTGTCCAAACGTAGATATACGTTTGTACGCGTACTGCTCTGAACGTAGATCTACGTTTTATTTTTCATTCCTTCAAATTTAGAGCAATAGGCCTGAGTCGCCTAGACATGAGAGAATGGGTCTGCACCCTCAGTGTGTGCAGTATTAAAAAAATCTGGGACCACTTAGTACCTTGTGGGAGCACTAGTTCAATTTTAGTGCCAGCTAGAGCAAATAATGTGGCAAACACCATGGATTCACTGATGTCATGCCGCATTAACACTCCCTTATAAGAGGAAAGTAAAAATAGGTTA
>WNWK01059122.1:0-10272 GCA_009830355.1 Cherax destructor | reverse complement strand
CCTATTTCCCTCCCGCACCCCTCTACACTCCCCGCATCCCTGCTACACTCCCCGCATCCCTGCTACACTCCCCGCATCCCTGCTACACTCCCGCATCCCTGCCACTCCCCGCATCCCTGCTACACTCCCGCATCCCTGCTACACTCCCCGCATCCCTGCTACACTCCCCGCATCCCTGCTACACTCCCGCATCCCTGCTACCTCCCGCATCCCTGCTACACTCCCGCATCCCTGCTACACTCCCGCATCCCTGCTACACTCCCCGCATCCCTGCTCACTCCCGCATCCCTGCTCACTCCCCGCATCCCTGCCACCCCGCATCCCTACACTCCCCGCATCCCTACTACACTCCCCGCATCCCTACTACACTCCCCCCCGCATCCTTGCTACACTCCCCCATCCTTGCTACACTCCCTGCATCCTTGCTACACTCCCTGCATCATTGGCTACACTCCCTGCATCCCTGCTACACTCCCTGCATCCCTGCTACACTCCCTGCATCCCTGCTCACTCCCTGCATCCCTGCACCTCCCTGCATCCCTGCTCTCCCTGCATCCCTGCTACACTCCTGCATCCCTGCTACACTCCCTGCATCCCTGCTACACTCCCTGCATCCCTGCTACACTCCCTGCATCCTTGCTACACTCCTTGCATCCCTGCTACACTCCCTGCATCCTTGCTACACTCCCTGCATCCTTGCCACTCCCTGCATCCCTGCTACACTCCCTGCATCCCTGCTACACTCCCTGCATCCTTGCTACACTCCCTGCATTCCTGCTACACTCCCTGCATCCTTGCTACACTCCCTGCATCCTTGCTACACTCCCTGCATCTCTGCTACACTCCCTGCATCCTTGCTACAGTCCCTGCATGCCTGCTAAACTCCTGCATAAATGCTACACTCCCTGCATGAATGCTTCACTCCCTGCACATTCTTTACCACATGCTTGGCACTAGGAGCTTTATTGGGGCCATGGTAGCTTAATTAGCAGTTGCAAGCACTAAAAACACTGGAATAATGACAATATATATGGTATGAATGCGTAGGTAGTGGTCGCTCGCTTGTAAACAATAACACACTGAGTGCCTGGGCGCCTAGCTGGGCCACGGCCCCACGCGTACGCGTCCGGGACGGATAGCCAACTCGCCCAACTCTGAGTCCGCCTAATACCGAGCCAAAATATTGTAAAAAAACGTTGAACACCAATTTGGCGAGCTCGACGCCGTCGAGCAAGGGAGTTCACTGTACTTACATAATTGTACGATTTCTGGGGTGCTCTTAGGGGTCCACTGTATATACAAAGTATTTATAGGTTCCAGCAATGTTTTGGATACGTGGGAGTATATAATAATAATAATAATAATAATAATAATAATAATAATAGGAATAATAATAAGAATAATGAAAATACTAATAAGAATAATGAAAATAATAATAATAAGTTCCCTTGAAGCATGATGTAAAACAAGTCAGTCCACTGCTGACAGTGATAAGATAATTGGTGACATTTGATGAGCGTAGGCGAGGGCAGTGATAAGATAAGATAAGGGTGACATTTGATGATCATGCCCCTCTGTTTTCACTGTTACACAACCATATCTGTCTGTCAAACTCTGTCTTTCAAGCTCTCTGTCTATCTGTCTGTCTTCCAAGCTCTCTATTTGTCTGTCTGTCAAGCTCTCTATCTGTCTGTCTGTCAAGCTAGCTCTCTGTCTGTCAAGCTCTCTGTCTGTCTGTCAAGCTCTGTCTCTCAAGCTCTCTGTCTATCTGTCTGTCCGTCTAGCATCTAGCCTACCGTCTCAGAGATCCACTCCTGAACCAACACGTCTGGTTCCTGAGCAATTGTAAATACGTATTTGCCAGTCATGTTTCCACATTATATCTACAAGCACTTCGTCTGGATTTTTTTGGGTTATCCTAGGAAATTTACACTATGTATAATTGTATTTGTGTACCTGTGAGACAAAGATATACAGTCAGATAGAGATAGACAGAGACAGATAGACAGGCATAGGTTACAAGACATTCTAAAAGGATGTTGCACAAATGTTGCACATGGGTTATTATCAAGGTTTTTGATATTTCCTCGACCACTTATGGCCATATCCACCTCAGAGCCACTAAACTCGGGGTCAACATCACTTTCCACTTAAAATGGGAGAGTTATTACTACATGACATCAGTGAATCCCATGTGTTTGCCTCGGTTTGCTCTAGCTGGCGCTTAATTGAACTGGTGCTCCCACAACGTACTAAGTGGCCCAGATTTTTAATGCAGCCACACTAAGGGCTAAGACCCATTCTATGCTGACCAGTCATCTCAGGCCAATCGTGCCAAATTTGGAGGCAGGAAAAATAAAACATTAACCCTTTCGGGGTTTTGGTCGTACTAGTACGTCTTACGCACTGGGGTTATTGACGTACTAGTACTCCTAAATTCTAGCGCCCTCAAATCAAGCAGAAACAGGCTGTTAGGCCTAGATGTGATAGAATGGGTCTGTGGGTCAGTGTGCGGTATAAAATTCCTGCCACACAGTGCATAATGAGGAAAAAAAAACTCTGACCGTGTTTTTGGTTTAAAACAGCGACTTTGTAGTCTATTTTCGTATGGTATTTATTGTTGTATTCTCGTTTTCTTGTTCTTATTTGATAGAATGGAAGATATATTACAGAAATAGAGATGATTTTGATTGGTTTGACAATAACAAGTACCTTGAAATTGAGCTCAAAGTAGCGAAAATGTTCGATTTTGACGATGTTCAAGAGTAAACAAATCACACCATGCGTCCCAAAACACATCAACTGGCGAGTCTAATATGAGAAAGTTCAAAGGTTTACAACAAGGCTAGTCCCGTGACTGAGGGGTTTGTGTTACGAGAAGAACTTAACGAAACTCAACCTGACAACACTGGAATACGAGGGATAAGGACGACATGATAATAACATAAAATACTTTCATGCACAAGTGCTCTGATATTATTTATACCATTTTTACAATGATGCAGTTGTATACATAACAATAAATCTTCTATTTTTTGTGAGAATAAAAATTCAAAATGGAAAGCAAAAGTAATGTAAGAGGGGCCTTGAGACGTAACTAATGAACAAGAAGATTTTATTTTAGTGCCAGGAATGTCTGTCTTGTTTATTATGGGTCCTATTTTGAAATTGGCATCGTTTGAAATTTGTGTGAAATTGGCCAAATTGCCATTTTCTGACCACTATTTTGGGTAGTTGAAATTGGTAAATAGGCAGTTTCTGTACTCAATCGATAGAACAAATGGAGTTCTAGCGAAATAGCTATAATTGTAGTAGACTGAAACATTGCAGTGTGCCGAAAATAGGGCTCAAAGTGGGCGAAATCGCCGATGCGTAAGTGTCATGGCTACCGCTAACTCGAAAGCATAATTCCGTTAGTTTTCGATCAAATTTCATAATTTTTGTAGGCGTTATGATCGGAAAAAGATTCTCTATCATTCCATAAGAAAAATAATTTTTTTTTTTTTTTTTAAATTGTGGACCCTGAGAACGAGTTTCAGAGACCCCCTTGGACCCCAAAGGGTTAATATACGTTTGGGGAGTAGCAGTACAAACGATATATACGTGTGGACCGTTAACGGGTTAAGGAGATGTATGAAGCTGAGTTTGAAATTAAATAAAAGTCTTTTGGGGCATATTTAGGGTTTAAACTATAAAAATAGGCATTTATAAGCATTTATTTAACCGCATCCAGAATTTGCCGTTTTTCCAAATTTGCGAGTGGTCTTGGAACGAACCCCGCGAGTTTGGGACTAAATTCATTCTTGTCATACGTCTTAGTGACCTTGGCATACTATTTTTTTCTCGTATCAGGTCGAGAATTAGCACTTTTTCACTGATGGGAAGCACTTCACAGCTTCTTTTAGGCTTTAAAGAACTGCCATCACTACTCTTGCACTTTGGGAACGTTATTAAGTAAAATTAAGGGTTATTTTCACAACAACAGCGCAATAATGTGGTAACAAATGTGGACAGCAAGAATGCTAGAGACTAACTGGATGCGAGTAAAGTGGGCCAGTGTGGGTACAGAGGACAGAGAGAGAAATGAGTCGTGTACTGAGCATGACAGGGCAGGAAGGTTTCACCATGTTACTCAGAAAGGCTTGCAATTTGAAACTTATGAATCATTTAGTTCCAGAATTTTTCATTTAATATTTTCAGGCTGCAGTAAACCGTGGAAACCAATTCCATGAAGATTAGATTTTGCCACCGAAGTGGCTAGTTTATTGTGGAGGGGTTCTTCTGTACTTTTAGTCTACATTTATACTCCTTTAACCTTGTCACTTCTCCATGGGAAAGTGGAACAGAATTCTTCCTCTGTAAGGCATGCGTGTCAAAAGAGGCGACTAAAATGTTGGGAGCAAGGGGCTAGTAACCCCTTCTCCTGTATATGTTACTAAATTTAAAACGAGAAACTTTCATTTTTCTTTTTGAGTCCCCTGCCTCGGTGGGATACAGCCAGTTTGTTGAAAGAAGAAGAACCTTGTCACTATTCTGTCATGATTCTAGTAACAAACACCCATTAGTAGAGTTAAATTCTTGGATTTTCCTTCATTCCCAGCACATCTGTATTGCTACATAGACAATAGTCTCTCTATATGTACTAGCAAATGATATACAGTAGATTGTCGTTTAACACGATAGTTGAGTTCCTGAAAACGCCGTGGTAATTTAAACCATGTTAGACAAACTGAAGAACTTATGGGAAAAATAGGGTTATGTTCCTGGAAGCCCCCAAAAAGCCAAACAACTTTTTTTAGACCAACAGAACTTACAAAAATAAAAGTGAATATGTAATTGTAGTTCATTGTCATGATGTATTATGTTGTTTTTACTGCTTAAGATTACAAATGCAACAGAAATAGTATTTCTCACCTTAAATTGTGGGTGCTGGTGTTTGTGGAGAGAGGAGAGTTATGCTGTGGCCCTACTGGGCTGAGGTGGATGGTAGAGGTTCTGGTACTGAAGTCGATGGTTGTACTAGAGTGTGCAATATAAATCATAGTCAGTCAGTCAGTCAAGTCGAGTCAGTCAGTCAAGTCAGTAAGTCAGTCAGTCAAGTCAGTAAGTGTCATAGTCAGTATCAGTCAGCCTCAGTAAGTCAGTCAGCCAATCAGTAAGTCAGTCAGCCAATCAGTAAGTCAGTCAGCCAATCAGTAAGTCAGTCAGCCAACGAAGTCAGTCAGCCAATCAGTAAGTCAGTCAGCCAATCAGTAAGTCAGTCAGCCAATCAGTAAGTCAGTCAGCCAATCAGTAAGTCAGTCAGCCAATCAGTAAGTCAGTCAGCCAATCAGTAAGTCAGTAAATCAGTCAGTAAGTCAGTCAGTAAATCAGTCAGTCAAGTAAGTCAGAAAGTCAGTTAGTAAATCAGTCAGTCAGTCATCATACAAAGTCATATTTACCTAGCAGAGGATGGTCCTACACATGTATGAACCCAAGGCTGGGACAAGGGTGGTGGGGGCTGCAGAGGGTGGCAGTAGGTCTACCCCATTGACTCAATGGTCTAACCCACAGCCAGGAAGAGTATCCCGCAAGCGACGCTCCAAATTTTTTCCCCTCTCCCTGAACCATGTTAAGTTAATTTTACAAATGTTATACAGTGGACCCCGACTAACGAAAGGACCATATAACGAAAAATTGTGTAAAAGCTTTTTCGCTCGTGAGCGAAAATGGACTCGTGAGCGAAACGTATCAGACCTGTCCACCTGCCCCGCGCCTACCTCGCAGGACACCAGTCAAGCATTGTTTACCATTGAGAGAACATTACCAAGCGTGCTCTTTCAAACATTCACAATAAATTTGTTGTGTTTATTGGTGGTTTAGTGAGTGTCACTATGAAATAAGTCACCATGGGTCAAAAGAAGCTTCCTAGTGGCACCCCAGTGGTAGCATTCATGCAGGGAGTGTAGCATTCATGCAGGAGTGTAGCATTCATGCAGGGAGTGTAGCATTCATGCAGGGAGTGTAGCATTCATGGAGGGTGTGTAGCATTCATGCAGGGAGTGTAGCATTCATGCAGGGAGTGTAGCATTCATGCAGGGAAAGTAGCAGGCATGCAGGGAGTGTAGCAGGCATGCAGGGAGTGTAGCAGGCATGCAGGGAGTGTAGCATTCATGCAGAGAGTCTAGCATTCATGCAGGGTGTGTAGCATTCATGCAGGGAGTGTAGCAGGCATGCAGGGAGTGTAGCAGGCATGCAGGGAGTGTAGCAGGCATGCAGGGAGTGGGAATTCTCCTTCATAGAGGCTGAAGAATTCCTCCCCCAACAAGTGTTTAATTGTGATGAAACAGGCCTGTTTTGGAAGAAAATGTCCAACAGGACCTTCATTACTCATTACCTCATTACCCTATCTTCCAGATGCCTGCAACTCTCTTCAATAAACGTAAGTAAATGTTATTTATTAATCTGTTTTTTATTATTTAGTATGTGAATATTTTTGGGTGGAACGGATTAATTGTATTTACATTATTTCTTATGGGAAATGAGGTTTCAAATTACGAAAGTTTCATGTTGAGAAATAGCTCCGGGAACGGATTAATTTCTTTAGTCGAGGGACCACTGTATGTACTACAAAAATATGCAGCAATTCTTCAGTAGTGCTATAACCAAATCGTGCCAAACAAAACCGTGTTAAATGACTGTCTATTGTATATTATTAAAATGGTTAGAATTTAATAATAAAAATAATAATAATAATACTGTACTTCCACATGATACAAATAGGATGACATTTAAAAATAAAATAAATACAATTTTTATTTCATTGCAGGTATACATAGGTATTGGTAGTTACAATCATAAAACTGAAATGCAAGGAGAGCCACTGGCATGCCATGGCATTAGGGGCAGCTTAATCTAATGACTTATATACATAAGAACATAAGAAAGAAGGAACACTGCAGCAGGCCTACTGGCCCATGCGAGGCAGGTCCAAGTCTCCCACCGGCTTAAGCCAATGCCCCGACCCAGCCAGGTCAGGTTACATTCACTTAAGGAAGGAACACGGCATCTGACCTAGTAGCACAAGCTAATCAGGACCAACTCACACCCACCCGCACCCACTCATATATTTATCTAGCCTATTTTTAAAACTACACAACGTTTTAGCCTCTATAACTGTAATCGGGAGTTTGTTCCACACATCGACAACTCTATTACCAAACCAATGGTTTCCTATATCCTTCCTGAATTTGAATTTATCCAACTTAAAGCCATTGCTGCGAGTCCTGTCAATACTAGATATTTTTAGCACGCTATTTACATCCCCTTTATTTATTCCTGTTTTCCATTTATACACCTCAATCATATCCCCCATAATTCTACCCCTTTCTAGAGAGTGCAGATTCAGGGCCCTCAGTCTATCTTCATAGGGAAGATTTCTGATACAGTCATCCCTCGGTTTTCGCTTGTCCCAGTTATCGCCGATTTTGGTTTTCACCGACTTTTTTCAGGGAAAATTTGGCTCAGTTTTCGCCGATTATTTTAGTTTTCGGCGATCGTATGGGACCTGTCCACTAGTGCCGCGCACATACAAAGGCCATAGGCCCGCCACCCACGCACCTCCCACGCACATTGCCACGCACATTGCCACGCAGTCTAGCATTGTTTACGCTTGAGTGAACATCTCCCCAGGAGTTTATACAAAACATTTATTAACAATTCATTGTTTTTGGCCCTTGATTATTGTGTGTGACTACTAAATAAGCTACCATGGGCCCAAAGAAAGCTCCTAGTGCCAGTTCTTTGGTAAAGAAAGTGAGGAACACAATAGAACTGAAGAAAGAAATAATAGAAAAATATGATAGTGGTGTACGTATTGCCGAGCTCGCCAGGATATACAAGAAAAACCCATCAACCATCAGTTCCATTGTGGCAAAGAGAAAGGAAATCACGGAAGCTAATGTTGCGAAAGGGGTGAATACGATAACGAAACAGAGATCACAATGGAAAATATGGAGAAATTGTTATTGGTGTGGATAAACCAAAAACTGCTAGCGGGTGATAGTGTTGTGCAATCCATCATATGTGAAAAAGCAAGGCTGTTGCATGCCGATCTTGTAAAGAAAATGCCTGGAACCAGTGTTGAGGTTGATGAATTTAAGGCCAGCAAAGGCTGGTTCGAAAACTTCAAGAAGCGAACTGGCATACACAGTGTTGTAAGGCATGGTGAGGGTGCCAGTTCAGATAAAGATGGGGCTGAAAAATTTGTGCGCGAGTTTAAACAATATGTACAGGCAGAAGAATTTAAACCCCAACAAGTGTTTAATTGTGACGAAACAGGCCTCTTTTGGAAGAAAATGCCAAGGAGGACCTACATCACACAGGAGGAAAAGGCAATGTCAGGACACAAGCCTATGAAAGACAGGCTAACTCTTATGTTATGTGGGAACGCTAGTGGGGATTTAAAAGTGAAGCCTTTACTTCGTATCACTCTGAAAATCCCAGAGTGTTCGGCAAATACAGTGTTGACAAAGGTAAATTGTGTGTGTTTTGGAAGTCTAATGCTAAGGCATGGGTCACTAGGGAAATTTTCCTGGAATGGTTTAATCAAGTGTTTGGCCCCAGTGTGAAGAAATATCTATTGAGAATAAATTGCCACTTAAGTGCCTCCTGGTAATGGACAATGCTCCTGGTCATCCTCAAGACTTGGAAGACCAAATGTCTAAGGAATTCAGATTTGTAAAAGTGAAGTTCTTGCCTCCTAACACCACCCTCTCCTCCAGCCCATGGACCAGCAGGTCATTGCAAACTTTAAAAACTGTACACCAAAGCAATGTTTCAAAGGTGCTTTGATGTAACCTCAGACACTAGATTGACCTAAAAAGAGTTCTGGAAGGGTCACTTTGATATCTTCCATTGCATAGGCCTTATAGATAAAGCTTGGCAGGAGTGACCTCCAGGACGATGAACTCTGCTTGGAGAAAGTTGTGGCCAGATTGTGTACAAGAGAGGGATTTTGAAGGGTTTGAAGCTAACCCTGATGAGCCTATGGAAGTTGTGGAAAGTATTGTGGAATTGGGGACTTCTATGGGGTTGGATGTGAATGGAGAGGATGTGGAAGAGTTGGTGGAGGACCACAATGAAGATCTAACCACTGAAGAGCTGCAAGAGCTTGAGCTGCAACAACAACAAAACAGATCTGAGGAAATTGCTTCAGTGGAGGAAGAACGATGTAAGGTGCCTTCTTCAGAGATTAAGGAGATTTGTGCAATGTGGAGTAGGGTGCAATCATTTGTGGAGGAACATCACCCTGACAAAGATGTTGCAATCCGTGCTGGCTACTTTTACAATGACAATTCCATGTCCCATTTTAGGGACATTTTAAAAAGCCGCCAGATACAGAGCTCTCTGGAGAGATATTTAGTGCCACAGGTGTGCAGTGAATCACAAGCTGGTCCTAGTGGGATTAAAAGACAAAGAAGGGAAGTGACCCCAGATGAGGACTTGTTACCTAGAGTCCTTATGGAGGGGGATTCCCCTTCCAAAAAGTAGGGTTTCTACCCTCTCCCCTCCTATCTCTCTTCCATCAAACACCATCAGTCTTCAGTAAGGGTAAGTGCCACATTCATTTCATTCATTTGTGCATGTAAATCTATCTTTAAGGCCCCCCAAATTTTTTTTTTCCAAACTTCTGGGTTTCTGAAACGGATTAATTGAATTTCCATTATTTCTTATGGGGAAAATAGTTTTGGTTTTCGCCGATTTTGGTTTTAGCCGATCCATCTGGAACGGATTAAAACCGAAAACCGAGGATGACTGTACATGGGATCAACTTTGTCATCCTCCTCTGTACGTTTTCCAGAGCATTTATATCCATTCTGTAATACGGTGACCAAAACTGTGCAGCATAATCTAGATGGGGCCTAACCAAGGATATATAGAGTTGAAGAACAACCTGAGGACTCCTATTATTTATGCTTCTTGATATGAAGCCAAGGATTCTGTTTGCTTTATTGCGAACAGTTATGCACTGCTGTCTTGGTTTTAGATTACTGCTAACCAGAACTCCTAAATCCTTTTTGCAATCAGTAGTATTAAGATCTACATTATTTAGTTTATATGTGGCATGGTTATTGTCCTGTCCAATATTTAGAACTTTGCATTTATCTATATTAAACTGCATCTGCCACTTCTCCGACCACTGCATCAGTCTATTCAAATCTTCCTGGAGTGCTCTAATGTCCTCATTTGAATGAATTGGACGGCCTATTTTGGTGTCATCGGCAAATTTGC
>WNWK01059121.1:0-10272 GCA_009830355.1 Cherax destructor | reverse complement strand
AAATTACTGGCGTTGTTTTTCTGTTTCTGTTTGCTTTATCTCGTGTTTTTTTCCCCCGACTGTGCACCGGTTGTTTAATTTTTTTCCTGCTTATGTACGTCCTACTTTCATCATCTTTAAATTCCTAAATTTCACATAATACGCTGAAATACCTTTAATATATATATATATATATATATATATAATATATTTATATATATATATATATATATATATATATATATAATAAAAGTATGTAATATATAGGGAGGTACCACCAACCCCAGAGAAGACAATTAACGTATCAAAACTCGGGGAGGGGAGCCTTTTTCAGTGATTATGAAAATAAGATTGAAAAATTAGGGAAAAAATTGTTTCTTACCAAAAAGTAGTGCATCATTCTGGCAAATTTTGGTGTAATCAACTTGTTTATATCATATTTCTAAGTATGTTTTCCTTAAATGTAATTTATTTTGTTCTTGTTAAATAAATAATTTGGCTTAGTTTTTTTTTTTCTTTCCAAAAATTACTTTTATGATTGTTTCTTTAAAAAAAACCTACATAGCAACATTCTGACCCCCTCCAAAAGTCAGGACCATGCCACCTCAGATCCTCTGGGGCCCCAATGGGGGTTTATCCACCTCAGGGCCTCTCCTCAACAAGTGTTGATGTTGCAACAGCTGAGATTTAGGCCCGTATCCATGAGTTTACAGAAAAAATATATTAATAACTCAGAAATAAAAGACCTTGTGTGCCATCTTTTTGCAAAAAGTATTAATAGGATTGTCATGATGTCTGCAATTATTGAGTAATGATGATGGCTCACAACCACCCATGGAGATTTCCCCCATATTTTTGCTTTGTTTTTATTATTTTTTCCCACAAAAACAAAACAAAACAAAAATAACTAACCAATTTTTTATAATGGAATTACGACATTTTCGCTAAATGGATTGGGTTAAAAATATATAGCCTTTATCCAATCTGATGTTAACTAGGCATTGTACATCTTAATTTTGTAGAAATAGGAAAGTTTTGTGACCCCAAAATTTGGCACAATTTATTTTTTTTTTGTCTACCTTGAAGGCAAAAAGTCATAACAAAGACAGTGTATAGGTTTTAAAAACTGTATAAATCACTGTAAAAATCTCATTGAAATTAGACCAAAAAAAAAAATGAGAATTTGTTCGCCCTCCCTCTAGGTTCTCCCCGGAGCTGTTTGAATATTTTCTTCTACCACCCCTATATTTTGTATTACATGTTAACTTTATTAATTGACAGAAAACATTGAAGAAAACACAAACATGAATACATTGGTACAAAATATCGAAGATTGTTCCTCCAGCCTTGAAGCCGGACCTATAGCATGCATTTCCCTCTGGATGGCCATATCATAATATTTATGTGTTATTTTTTTAAAGTCCAAAAAACCCTGATTCAAATTAATACAGAAAATAAAAAATGCCATGAATGAAAAGAAAGATAGAGCGAGAATAAATGAGAATAATGGTAAAATAAGAGAATAAGAAAATAAGGGAGAAAAGAAGGAATATATACTGTGTATTTTGTCAGTATATACTCCCATATCTGATATCTGTCAGTATATATCCCATATACTTTATCTGTCAACCTATAAGTATCTGTCAGTATATACCCCCCGTACACTGTGTATTTTGTGTATATACCCCATATACTGTGTATCTGTCAGTATATAATAAACTGTTATCTCATATTCTACCATATACTGTGTATCTGTGTATAACTCCCATATCGGTATGTCAGTATATACTCCATATACTGTTTTCTGTCAGTATATACCCCCATATACTGTGTATCTGTAAATTATACTCCCATATACTGTGTATCTGTCATTAAAAACCCCCCTATACTGTTATCTTAGTATATATTCCCATATACTGTGATTCAGTAAAACTACCATATCCCGGTATCTTCAGTATATACTCCATATACTGTGATTTCAGATATACCCCATATACTGTGTATCTGTCAGTAAAACTCCCATATACGTGTATATGTCAGTATATACCCCCATTTGTGTATCTGTCAGTAAAACCCCCATTACTTTTATCTTGATATCCCCCCCACACTGTATCTGTAGTATATACCCCAAAACTATGTATCTGTCAGTGATACCCCCATATACTGTGTATGTCAGTATTTTCCCCCAAAACTGTGTATCTGTCAGTATATACCCCATATACTGTGTATGCGTAAAACCCCAAAATTTTGTATTGTCAGTATATACTTCCATATACTGGTATCTGTCAGTATATACCCCCCAATACTTTTATCTGTCAGATATACTCCCATATACTGTGTATTGTAAAACTCCCTTTTGTGTATCTGTCAGTAAAACCCCATAACGTTTGCAGATATACCCCCATTTACTGTGTATTGTCAGTATATCTCCCTATACTTTTATCTGTCAGTATATACCCCATATATCTTTATCTGTCAGTATATCCCCACATACTGTGAAATTGTCATATAACCCCCATATACTGTGTATATGTCAGTATACCCCAAAAAGGGTATCCCAGAATATCCCCCCCATATACTGTTTTCCAATATATACTCCCATATACTGTGTATCTGTCAGTAAAACCTATATACTGTGTATCTGTCAGTGTATACTCCCATATACGGGACTGTCATATATACCCCCATATACTGTGTATTGTCAGTATATTGCGTATGAACTGTATATCTCTTAGTGAATATTAACGAATATTTACCTGAAAACGTTTAAATATCTGTGCCCCTAGCATTTGCACCAGAGTGCAACAGCATGTACCAATTTCCCTAGCATGGGAATTTTGCATGTGCACCCAGCATACCTTTCCATGC
Organism: Cherax destructor; assembly: GCA_009830355.1. Taxonomy (NCBI): domain Eukaryota; kingdom Metazoa; phylum Arthropoda; class Malacostraca; order Decapoda; family Parastacidae; genus Cherax; species Cherax destructor. The sequence goes on along the minus strand of WNWK01059121.1, from coordinate 7,425 downwards.
TTTTGTTCCATGTATGAGTGAGAGAGGGAGAGGCAAGAGAGAGAGAGGAGAGAGAGAGAGAGAGAGGAGAGAGAGAGAGGAAGGGAAGGGGAGGGGAAAAGAAGGGGAGAAAAAAAGGAAAAAAAGGGGGAGGGGGGAGAAAAGGGGTTCGGCGGTTTTGTGGTGCCCACTGGGGCTTTGGCTCCCCTTTTCCCCTTTTTCCAACCCCCCCCCCTTTTTTTTAGGGCCCCCTTTAACTTTCCCTCCTTGCTTAAAACTATGTATGGTTCCCGCCTCCCCTATATCTTTCTTGACTATTCCACTTCCTGACTATCTGTGGCTGAATAAATGCTTCCTAACATACCTTTTACTCATCTGAGTCTTTAGTTCCAGTTGTGTCCCCTGTTTCTGTGTTCCTCTCTGGGAAAATCCTGTCACTGCTACCTTTTCAATTCCCCCCAGATTTTTTATGTCGTTATCATGTCTCCTCTGACCCTTCTTTCCCCCAGTGTTGTTATCCTATTTCCTCAACCTTCTTCATAAGACAGACCCCTGAGTTGTGGGAATAACCTTGTCGCAAACCTTTGCACTTTCTCTAGTTTCTTTTGGGTTGACCAGGTGTTTTTTCCAAATGGTGCTGCATATTCTAGTATGGGCCTGACACACGGTATACAGTGTCTTGAAGATTCCGTTAATAACGGAACGCTAATCTTAGGTTTTCCAGTCGCCCATATGCTGCCGCGACTGTTGATGTGCCCCGGAGACGGTTGGCGTTATACTCACTCCGGGCTTTCTCCTTGCCGAGGTTTGTATTTTTTTCCCCCTAGCTTGTACTCTGTCAGCGGTCTTTTTGCCCTTCGGACCTCTGACTTTATTTGAGGGGGTTTTAATTCGGGAAACCAATTCAGACCAGATGTAGCTTGTCCAGGTTGTTTGCACCCTGCCTGGTCATTTCCGGGATTCTCCTCATTTTTTTCACATCATCCGCGAATAGAGACACTTCTGAGTCTATCCCGTCCTTCATTCATTTACATATACCAGGTAAACTGGCCTAGGACTGACCCCTGCGGAACCGTCGTCACAGGCGCCCACTGTGATACCTCACCACGCACCATGACCCGTTGTTGTCTCCCTTGAGGTATTCCCGATCCATTCCATGCCCTTCCTGTTATACCTGCTTGTTCTTCCAACTTCTTTACTAATCTCATGTAAGGAACGTGGAAGGCCTTCCTGCAGTCCAGGAAAATGCAATCAACCCACCCTTCTCTCCTGCCTTACCTCTGTTACTTTATCATAGAACCCAGGAGGTTTGTTACACAGGATTTGCCTCCGAAATCCATGCTGCTTGTTTTTATCCTTTCAGCTCAAGGTGTTCCACCATTCTTTTCCTGATGATTTTCCCGGACTTTGCACACTATACCGAAGTGACACGGCTACAGTTTAGTCCCTTTCTTTTCTGTCTCTTTTTAAAAATGGGGACTACGGGCCTTTTCCATACCTCCAGGTAGCTGCCCGTTTCAAGGGATGTGTTGAATATTTGGGGGGAATCAGTACCTCAGCTCCTTCCCGAAGAACCCACGGGGAGATATTGTCCGGACACATCGCCTTTGGGTATGAGGTCCTGAGTAACTGCTTCACTTTCTTCAGTTGTGGTATGCCCTCTAGCAATTGGTACATCCATTGTTGGTGACGAACCCCGTCCTGTCTACCCAGCGCCTTCCTTCCTCCAGGAATACTTCCTTAAACCTCTTGAGCTCACATACCTCTTGATCATTACGGGTTTCCCATCTTCCCTAGCCTTATCACCTGGTCCTTGACTGTTGTTTCCTTCTGATGTGACTGTACATCAGTTTCGGGTCGGACTTAACTTTGATGCTATGTCATTTTCATACTGTTTCGCCTCCTCCATACTTTGCATACTGTTTACCCTCTTCTACTAATCTTTTTGTTTACCTGGGTTCTTTGCCCTGTACCGTTTCCATTTCTGATACTCTGAGTCTTTGCCTCCCTGCAACTTTGGGTAAACCAGGGGCCTTTTTTCTCCTTCCCATTTAATCCTTTGCCCTGGGTATAAACCATTCCTTCCTCCTCACTTTGCCCTACGTATTCCATCATTTCATTTATTGTCAGTCCTTCCATTTCCCCCACTGAACGTCCTGCAGGAAATTTTGCCCATGAGTTTCCCTTTTAAAGCTGGTTTGTCTCTATCAGTACTGTTTTCCCTCTCCACCTACACCCCCGTACCAAAGGCCATATGGTCACTGGCCCCAGGGGCCTCCTTATGTCTTCAATTCGAGCTGTTCAGGGTGAATAAAGGTCCAGTCTTGCTGGTTAATTTCCTTCTCTCTGGTCGTGCCCTGACATGTTGGTGCATCAGGTTTTCCAGTACCACGTCCATCTTGGCTTCCAAGTTTCTGGACCCCACGTGGCATGGTTCCCCCCTGTCGATCTCCCTGGGTTGAAATTTCTGAAGTAGCCGCTCTGCTCTGTGCCTTTCTTGCCACCCGCCAGGGTGTCCACCATCGCTCTGTTGTTTTATCGTATTCCTCCGGCTTCCTGCAGTTCTGTGGTGGGTTATAATCACTGCAATGACTATCTTATGCTCCCCGACTGAATGGTACCTACTATGAAGTTCACCCACCTCCATTCCACCATTTCCTCGAATTCCAATGGCCAACAGTGGACCCTCCTCCCCCTGTCCTCCTATCTTTCCTCAGGATCTGATATCCCTGTGGGAAGATTGCATTTGTTACGTCTCATTTAGTTTAGTTTCTGTGACCATGTGTTGGGGATTCTCATCATTCTTTCATTCCACTCTTCTACTTTTGAATTCCACCCCGTTTTGTACCAAACCTTCAACCTTGTTTCCAATATGGCCCTGGGGAGATCTTGGTGGGTTGGGGGTTTGGGCAGGGTCCCGGGGGTTGCGATGGGTGGGGGATTGTTGATTGGGGTAGGGCGGGGGGTGGTTGAGGTGGGGTGGGGAACTTGGGGGGTTTTGTTTCTAGGGTGGGGAAGGGGGCCTGATAAGGGGTGTGGGCTAGAGTGTATGGTTTATGGGTTGTTTGTGATTTGAGGCCCGCTGAGTGTGTGTGTTTGTCCTGCTTGGGCTTGGTGTCCTGTATCTTGTTTTTCCTCCCTCCTCTTTCTCCTTCTTATTTTCTCCCTCCGGGCCTTTCCCTTCCTCTTTGTCCCGATCAGGTAACATTCTGGTACCCCTGGTTCGTCCTCAGCCAGCTTTCTTGCAGGATCATGGTGGGGCTGATTCTGTTGAATATTACCTTGATGATTTTTCCCTTTGTGTACCAACGATTCTCTGAAAATTTGTCACTTGGGATGAGTCTCCCCTTTTAGCATGAACCACGATCTTTTCTTTCTCCTCCTGTTTTTCTGTCGTGGGTGTCCCCTTCGACTTACTTTGGCCATAGATAAAGACGATTCTCCCTTCTCCTCCCACTGTCTCCCATTGCCTTGTCAAAGGTGCATTAGCCCTCCCGGTGCTGTCATGGATGCCCCGTGTTCCTTTGTGTGTCCGGCGCTCATCGCCCTGTCCGCTGCAGTGGTTGTTTGGGGTTCCGTGTTTAGCATGTCTGCTGCTTTGTCACCCTCTCATGTGTTGTTTCTGTGCTCACATTCGTTGTTCCTGTGGTGTCTTTCTTGACCCTGGCTGCTTTTCTATATCCCCCCCCTATATCCCTGGTTATCCTGCTCATTTGTTTGCCCATGTTGTCTGCCAGTGCCTTGCATAAAGTTCTCTTCCTTTTCCTATTTCCCTTTATTCGGCCTGTCCGCTCCAAGGCGTTTCCTGCCAGGATATTGTCTCTATTCTGTTCAGTCCCTGCAGCCCACCTAGGTCTGGATCCGCTCGCTTTTCTTGATTACCCATTTTCTACTTCCTCAGCTATCCTTTCTCCATTTCCTGCTGATCACCAAGCTTCCCTCCCCATTCCTCTTCCTTTCTGAGCTCCGGGACCAAACCCCCCCCTTCCCTTCCTCCTCCCATTGTGGCCTTCCCACGGGCCATATTCCTCCTTGTTGATGCCCCTGAGCCACCCATCTTCCCTGGTCCCTTGTGGATGATTGAGGTGTCAGGAGAAGGGAGAAAGAAGAGGGTGGGAAGGGGTGAGGGAGAAACGGAGAAAAGGATAGGAATGGGGGTGAGGGGAGAGAATAGCTTGAGGAAATGTAGAAGAGGGTGGATATAGGGAGAAGAAAGAGGCGGAGGGAGAGGGAGAGAGAGAGGGAGGTAGAGAGGGGAGGAGAGAGGTAGGAAGAGAGATAGGAGAGGGAGAGGGGGAGAGAGATGGAGGGAGATAGAGAGATAGAGGGAGAGGGAGGAAGAGAGGGTGGGAGGAGAGAGGGAGGGGGGGGAGGAGAGAGGAGGGAGAGGGAGAGGATAGGAGGGGGGAGGGGGAGAGGGAGGGATAGGAGGGGGAGATGGGGGAGGGAGGATAGAGAGGGGGAGAGGGAGGAGGAGGGGGAGGAGGAAGAGAGGGGGGGGGAGGGGAGGGTTTGTGTGGAGGGAGAAGGGGAGGAGATAGGGGAGAGGGGGGGTAAGAGGGGGGGGTGTTTGAGGGAGAAAGGAGGGGGGGAAGGGGGAGATAGGTTTCAGAAAGTTTGGACTACTCTCCTAAAATTTAGCAGAATTTGCTAGTACAGAGAGGTAGGGAGGGGAGGGAGGGATCGGGAGGGGGAGATGGGGAGAGGGAGGAAGAGGTTGGGAGAGGGGGGGAGGGAGGAGAGGGGGAGGGAGAGAGAGGGGGGAGGGTGTGTGTGTGTGAGGGAGAAGGGTAAGAAGAGAGGGAGGGGAGAGGGAGGGTGCAGTTGAGGGAGAGAGGGGGGGAGAGAGCAGGGGGAGAGCAGGGGAGAGAGGGGGGGAGAAGGTTTCAGAATTGGACACTCTCCAATATTAACAGTTTCTAGATTAGTTCTATAACCATAATGCTACAAGCTAGGGTATAGGGTATAGAGGAGGTGTGGGTGGGTGGTTGTTTGTTTGTGTGTGTGTGTGTGTGTGTGCATGGGAGGATTACGGGTTGGGGGGGAAATGGTTAGTGGGTTATGACAGGATGCATAACTGATGTGTGTGTTACGGGTGTGTGTGCACCTGTCCTCACTGTGTGTGTGCGTGTGTTTGTTTACCTCTGACTCCCCGGGTGGGCCCGCCCCACCTTTAAATTTTTCTCACCACTTAGCTACAAAAACTAAAAAGAATATACTTCCTATATAACTGATAAAAATATAAGGTAATACAAGAAAGCTTTATGGTCTACTACATCCCGACATTTCAAGTGTGTGTGTGTGTGGTTGGGTTTGGCACCTTTCCAATGTCTACCTATTCTAAAACAATTCTTAATCCTACTACATGCTACTAAAAAGTTGCTACTTATACACTGGTAATATTTTGTTACTAATAACAATTGTGGTATACTACTTCTGTATCCTGACTACTCGTGTATTGTGTGTGGCGTGCGACACGGGAACATTTGGAGTAGCCCGCCCTGACTTGTCTTGACCTATGAACTGTACTTATGTAGTCAGCCCTCCGAGAGGGATTTGTCCACAGCTTGAATAGGGCCGAAACCTGCAAACCTGAAAACCACAACTAGGATTTTGGACATTACATTCAGCTCTGGTTCTGTATTGTCGGTATTCTCCTGGGGGCGCCTGCTGGGTACTGTACCTCTTTTTTTTCTATTGGGCCACTTTTTGCCACTGTATTGTTCACTGCTTGCCTTGACTTATTCCCTTATGTAGATATGTCCCCACTGCAAATAGTTCACTACGATAAATTCCGACTTCCTGCGGGGGAAACGGTAGGCCTATCCGCTCCCTCCCCTGGCACTTTCCACTTTACTGTTTTTTTCCTCTGGGATCACTCGTATTTCCCTGCTTTTTGGTTTTAAATGAGTATGACACTTTAGCCTATGCCCACCCTGTTTGTTGACTGGATTCTCCCTGGACCACCCAATACGACCCAATTTAGGGAGCTCAAAACGCACTCGTACGTGACGGACTGTATGTTGTATGAGTGCACGGTGGTGTGTGCTTGTTTTCTAACTACCAATACACTGTTGGTGCATTCTCATTAAATATTCCTATTCAAATCAATCAATCAATTAATCAATCACAATTTGAAAAGATTATTCATAGAATATGATTTATATTTATTCTGACACTGGGATATGGTTTGCGAAGTCTGGGTGGTGGTTACTGCTGAAGTCTGGTTGGTGGTTACTGCTGAAGTCTGGTTGGAATTACCGCTGAAGTCTGGTTGGTGGTTGCTGCTGAAGTCTGGTTGGTAGTTACTGCTGAAGTCTGGTTGGTGGTTACTGCTGAAGTCTGGTTGGTGGTTACTGCTGAAGTCTAGTTGGTGGTTGCTGCTGGTCTGGTTGGAGTTACGAAGTCTGGTTGGTGGTTACTGCTGAAGTCCAATTGGTGGTTACTGCTGAAGTCTAGTTGGTGGTTGCTGCTGAAGTCTGGTTGGTGGTTGCCGCTGGTGGTTGGGGTTGCTGCTGAAGTCTGGTTGGGGTTGCTGCTGAAGTTTGGTTGGTGGTTTCTTCTGAATCTGGTTGGGGTTGCTGCTGAAGCTGGTTAGTGGTTGCTGCTGAAGTCTGGTTGGTCGTTGCTTTTTGAAGTTTTTTGGTTGGGGTTACCGCGAAGTCTGGGGTTTGGGGTTTGCTGAAGTCTGATTGGTGGTTACTGCTGAAGTCTGGTTGGTGGGTCTGCTGAAGTCTGGTTGGTGGGGGGTGCTGAAGTCTGGTTGGGGGTCTGTTGAAGTCTGGGGTTTGGGGGTCTGCTGGGGAATCTGGTTTTGGGGGTCTGTTGGTCTGGGGTTTGGGGGTCTGCTGGGGAATCTGGTTGGTGGGTCTGCCAAAACTGGTTGGTGGGTCTGCTGAAGTCTGGTTGGTGGGTCTGTTAAAACTGGTTTTGGGGGGCCCCCTGAAAACCCGGTTGGTGGGTCTGTTGAAGTCTGGTTTTGGGGGTCTGGGGGAAGTCTGGTTGGTGGGTCTGCTGAAGTCTGGTTGGTGGGTCTGCTGAAGTCTGGTTGGTGGGTCTGTTGAAGTCTGGTTGGGGTTACTGCTGAAGTCTGGGGGTTTGCTGAAGTCTGATTGGTGGTTATTGCTGAAGTCTTTTGGGGGTCTGCTGAAGCTGGGGTTTGGGGGTCTGCTGAAGTCTGGGGGTTTGGGGGGGGCTGTTGAAGTCTGGTTGGTGGGTCTGCTGGAAGTCTGGTTGGTAGGTCTGCTGAAGTCTGGGGGTTTGGGGGGGCTGCTGAAGTCTGGTTTTGGGGGTCTGTTGAAGTCTGGTTGGTGGGTCTTGGGAACCTGGGGGTTTGGGGGTCTGCTGAAGTCTGGTTGGGGGGGCCTGGTAAAATTTTGGGGGGTCCTGAAAACTGGGGGTTTGGGGGCTGGTTTTAAATCTGGTTGGTGGTTTTTTGCTGAAGTC
>WNWK01059120.1:0-10272 GCA_009830355.1 Cherax destructor | reverse complement strand
AATTGTTTCAGCTTTTTCAGGGAAATACTTGGCTGATGGACAAAATCAAAGGCAGGAGAATAAAAGTTTTAAATTTTTGACCTACCAGTAATCGCGAAGAGCCAGTGTGTCTGTCACTGGATGCCCCATAAGAAAAGGTTGCAACAGCTGTTTCATGGGCCTAGTTTTCCTGTCATCACTTGAAACAAAGGAAAAATGGAAACTTTTAAAAAGGTTTTTTTGAAAACCTTTGGCCTTTTCGTTTTTTAAATAATGAAGAACTTTTCTGGAAGGCAGTCAGTAAGCACTAATAAAATTTAGTCACCAGTGAAGATTAATCAGGATTTAGTGTCTGGCCGGTCTATGTTGAAACACTGGTAATGATTATGAGAGCAAAATAGATATCGTTAATATTGAGATGTAAAGTGCTGTTTAGTGACATAATTAGTGGTAACTTTACAGTGAAATTCTGCGAAAAACCCAGATCTATACTGACAGTATTGTGCAATAGCAACAGTACAATGCAATTATGTGAAAGTATATTGTAACTCTTAAAAAACATCAAACTGATGTCAGTACAATATATAGTTAATACAGTGCAATAATGTGGCAGATCAGTGAAAACAATACCAATACATAGAAGTAACGTAGCTATAAGTGTTCCACTGTGTAATAACGTGCTTGAAGTTTTCCCACTACAAAATGTAGCTATGAAGGCCACTGTGCAATAACGTAGGTATGAAGTGTTCCACTGTGCAATAATGAAAACCTTCTTAAAAATGCACTGAAGTTCAAAGTTTAAATGTATGGTTCACAAGACAGTTGTATGTATGTTTGTGTGTGTGTGTGTGTTTTTACTCACCTAATTGTGGTTGCAGGGGTCGAGACTCAGCTCCTGGCCCCGCCTCTTCGCTGTCTGCTACTGGGTCTCTGCTCTCCTGCTCCATAGCTTTATCATACCTTGTCTTAAAACTATGTATGGTTTGCCTCCACTATATCTTTTTTAGTCCATTCCATTTCCCTGACTACTCTGTGGCTGAAGAAATGTTTCCTGACACCCCTTTGACTCATCGGTCTTCGGCCCCAGTTGTGTCCCTTGTTTCTGTGTTCCCTTTTGAAACAACCTGTCCTTCTACCTTGTCAATTCCCCGCAGTATTTTTGTCGTTATCATGTCTCCTCTGACCCTTCTTTCCTCCAGTGTTTTAGTCCTATTTCCCTAAACCCTTTTCTTCAAAGACAGACCCCTGAGTTGGGGAACAACCTTGTCGAAAACCCTTTTGCACTTTCTCTATTTTCCCTTACGTGTTGACCAGGTGGGGGTTTCCCAACTGGTGCTGCATATTCTAGTATGGGCCTGACGTCCCGGTATTTTCTTGAACGATTCCTTTTTAAAGGTAACGGAACGCTAATCTAAGGTTTGCCAGACGCCCATATGCTGCCGCAGTTATCGGGTTGATGTGTGCCCCCGGAGACGTGCGTGTGTGTGTGTGTGTGTGTGTGTGTGTGTTTTTACTCCCCTTTTTTGTGGTTGGGGGTCGAGTAAAACCCCTCCCCCCTTTACTGTTGCTACGGTCCTCTCTTCCTCCCATGAGCTTTATAAAACCTAGTCTTAAAACTATGTATGGTTCCTGCCTCCACTATGTCTTTAACTATTCCATTTTGACAACTCTATATGAAGAAATTTCCTAACACCCCTTTGACTAAAGGGAGTCTTCAACTTCCAATTGTGACCCCCTTTTTTCTTTTCCCCCCCTGGAACATCTTGTCTCTGTCCACCTTATCTATTCCCCGCAGTATTTTAATTTTCGTTATCTGTCTCCCCCAACCCTCCTGTCCTCTAGTGTCGTCAGGCCGATTTCCCTTAACCTTTCTTCGTAGGACAATCCCTTAGCTCTGGGACTAGTCTTTTGCAAACCTTGCACTTTCTCAATTTCTTGACTTCTTGACCGGGGGTGGGTTCCAAAATGGTGCTGCATACCCCGTATGGGCCCGACGTATATGGTATCAGGTCTTGAATGATTCTTGGGAGGGTTTTGGGAAACCTATTTTTGGGTTTGTGTGTGTGTGTGTTGTGTTGTGTGTTTTGTGTGTGTGTGTGTGTGTGTGTGTTAGTTACCATTTTGTCCCAGGCCCTTCGATTAGACACTAGGCCTGTGTGTGTGTTTGAAAGTAATGTGAATCACGTAGCACACATCATGAACAAATAATTTACTTGTTTTCAAAATTTTTTAAATGTTCTAATATTTTGCTAACGTGTAGGGATCTTCTGTTACACATGTACAAATTTTGTCATGTTTTAGGTAATGATTCCTCAAAATGATGATGGTTTTCACCGTAACATAATTTTTCAAAAAACTTGAAGATATTCATAGTCATTTTCCCCCCTATTATATATCTTTTTTATATATATAATATATATATATATATATATATATATATATATATATATATATATATATATATATATATGAAAGGGGTAAGGCAGCTGGGATTGATGGGATAAAGATAGAAATGTTAAAAGCAGGTGGGGATATAATTTTGGAGTGGTTGGTGCTATTATTTAATAAATGTATGGAAGAGGGTAAGGACCTGGGATTGCGAACGTGTATTGTTCCTTTGAAAAAAGGGGAAAAGGGGCCCCAAAAGGAGTAAAAATTATGGGGGAATAAGTCTGTTGAGTGTACCTGGAAAAAGTGTATGGTAGAGTTATTATTGAAAGAATTAAAGAAAAAAAAGCAGGATGCAGATAAAAAAGGGGGGGCTTTAGGAAAGGTGGGGGTTTGTAGACCAAGTGTTTACAGTGAAACAAAAGGTAACAGATTTGGAAAAAGGGTAAAGTTTTTTTTGTGGCATTTATTTTTTTGGGGAAAAGGCGTATGATGGGGTAGAATGGGGGCAATGTGGCAGATGTTGCAGGTGTATGGAATAGGGGGAAAATTTTTTAAAGCGTGAAGAGTTTTTTGAGGATAGTGAGGCTCAGGTTAGAGTTTGTGGGGGGGAAAGGGGGGGACTTTTCCCAGTAAAAGTGGGCCTTAGACAAGGATGGGGATGTCACCGTGGTTGTTCAATATATTTATAGATGGGGTTGTAAGAGAAGTGAATGCGAGGGTCTTGGCAAGAGGTGTTGGGAAAAGATAAAGAAGCAAATCAAAGGGGGAGTTGCCCGTTGTTTTTTGCGGGATGAATTGTTTTTGGGAGATTCTGAAAAAAGCTGCAGGGGTTGGTGGATAATTTGGTGGGGTTTGTAAAAGAAGAAAATTGAAAGTGAATTGGAAAAGAGTAAGGTGATGAGGAAAAAAAAAAGAATAGGTGACAAAATTTTTGGGGATATCAGATTGGAGGGAGGGGTATGGGGGAGGTAATGTATTCAGATATTTGGAAGTGGACTTTGGGGGGATGGGTCATAAGGATGGGTGAATCTAAATTGATGGGGGGAAAAGGGTGAGTGGAGCACTTGGGGTCTGTGGAGACAAAAATTGCCCCATGGAAGAAAAAAGGGGGAAAAAGGGGGTATAGTTATACCAACGCTCTTATATGGGTGTGAACATGGGTGATGAATGTTCCGAGGGAAGGCTGGGGGGAGTGGAGATGTCATGTCTGAGGTCAATTTGGGGGTGAAAATAATGCAGAAAATTTGGATTTTGGGGAAAAAAGGAGGAGGTGGGGGGGTTCCCAAAAAGTTGCCCAGAGAGCTGAGGGGGGGTTGTTGGGGGGTTTGGACTGAAAAGGGGAATGGAACGAGACAGAGTGACTTCGAGAGTGTAAAATCTGTAGTGGGGGGGAAGGGGGGGGGGTGGGCCCTAGGAAAGGTTGGGGGGGGGGGTAAAGGAAGTTTTGTGTGCGGGGGGGTTTGGATTTCCAAAGATGTGTGAGCGTATTTGATAGGGGGGTGTGGAGGCAAAGGTTTTAATACTTGACGGGTGTTGGAGTGTGAGAAAATAACATTTATGGGGTTTAGGGGGAAACCCCGGGGGGGGCCGGGCTTGAGTTCTGGAGATGGGAAGTACAGTGCCGGCACTCTGAAGGGGGGGTGTAAATGTTGCAGTTTTTTAACTGTAGTGTAAAAACACCCTTATGGCAAGACAGTGATGGAGTGAATGATGATGAAAGTTTTTCTTTTTCGGGCCACCCTGCCTTGGTGGGAATCGGCCGATGTGTTAAAAAAAAAAAAAAAATATATATATATATATATATGTCGTGCCGATTGGTAAAACGGTCAATTAGCAAGAACTCATTTTTAAAAATTTAAATCCTTTATAAAAATTTTATCTTATACGTTTTAATAGATATTTTTTCATTTATGTTAATGTAAGAATTTATAATTTTGTACCAAGAGAAACTTTGAAAACCTACCTAACCTTATTACAACAAGCGCAATTTAATTTAGCCTAACCCAACTAAATATATATTTAGATACGTTAACATTAAATAAAAATAAACAAACACAGTGAAATATATTTTTTTGTTATGGCCCAAAGGGGGACGTTGCTAAAAAAAAAAATCCAAGTTTTACCTAATCGGCCCACATATATATATATATATATATATATATATATATATATATATATATATATATATATATATATATATATATATATATATATATATATTTTTGTCGTCCGATTAGGTAAAACTGGGTAAATTTAAAAAAGAACTCATTTAAAATTAAGTCCTTTCTAAAATTTTCTCTTATACGTTTAAAGATATATATTTTTTCATTTATGTTAAGTACAACATCTATTTTCTGAACACTGATGGTTTGGAACCATACAAATTTACAACCAGGAACTTGAAATTCCCCTGGCAGGGGTACACCACCCCAAAATGTATGTCCTTATCCAAAACCCCAAAACCAAGGGTACTGTGCTTTCAAAAGGGGGAAACATCGTTAATCAGGAAAAGGGTTTGGAACCAAAAGGGCCAGAAAATCGATGTTGCCTGAAATTTTACTATTTAAATTTTGTCTAGAAAACTGACATATGTAGAGGGTGATGGACTTGTGTATAGGGTGATAGACTTGTGTACAGGGTGACAGAGATGTGTAGGGGGTAACAGACTTTTATTATGCTCATTTCTAGATCAAATTCATTATGTAAATTGTCTAGAAATATACTGCGTGTTTCTAGATCAAATTTACTGATGTATATGTAGAATGAAAATGTTCAGAGCAGCATGATCTATCAGATTAGCAACACTTGTATATACAACCCATTTCTTGATGGTAGCCACTGGTATGATATCATTAAGATCACAAAAATGGTAATTAGTTTTCTCAGTCATTTAAAATTACTTTTTTAGTAATGTTTGTTAGGTGGAGGCTGATTACATTATATTCATGGGAAATAATAAACCTGTAGGGATCATACAGTGCCTGAGGACTGGTAGGGAATCAAGTTCTAAGAAAGGAGAGGATAGCTTCCATTCCTTGGTTCAAGATCTCTTCACTGTCATCAAGGAAAGAGGTTTCTGGAGAAAATGAAATGGAATCTAACAGCATACTGGAAGTGGGGCAGATCTGCATTATACATGCTTTTCTTTCTTTCAACAAATCGGCCATATCCCACCGAAGCAGGGTGGCCCAAAAGAAAAACAAAGTTTATCTTTTTAACTTTAGTAATGTATACAGGAGAAGGGGTTTTATACATGCTATATACATTAATTACACACACTATGTACAGGATGGCCCTGTTTGTATGGCTCTTGGGTTTTCGACCCTTACAGTACACAAAAATCATCGGTGGGTGGAAAAAGAGTGTTTTTTCATTATCAAATGCATCTAAAGGCCTGATAGCATGTTTACACTGTTATGTGTTAAATGCTTGATACAGCTAGGGAAAAAAATGTATTGAAATTGGGTTGGGCAAATATTCTATTATTCTATTATTCTATTATATTCTATTGGTGAGCCATGACTCGATCCATGACAACACTTTTCCCCCAGTGCCATGAGCAGCTACTTTCTTTAACAGTCTCTGATGTGGTACTCTATCAAAAGCCTTACTAAAATCCAAATAAACAATATCGAATTCTTTATCATGATCAACTGCCTCAAAAGCCTTACTGAAAAAAGTTAATAAATTGGTTAGGCAGGAACGGCCCCTGGTGAATCCATGCTGAGTATCATTAATCAATGGAATTAAATGGTATAAAATACTGACACAATGGAAAAATAAACACATAAGCAGTATAATGTGATCCTTTATTGACAACGACGTTTCGCCCACGCAGTGCTTTATCGAAGTCTGAACAGATCTACCTGGAAAATGAGCAACATAGAGATATATAGGGTACAGTCAGGTGGAGAATGCTGGGTCAGGTGGAGAAAGCTGCATGTGAGTCTTAAAAGTAGTGTGAAAACATAGTGTGACTTAAAGGACCTGCAGGTGTGACAAAGGACCTGCAGGTCCTTTAAATCACTATGTTTTCACACACGTTAGTCACATGCACTTTCCTGACCAGCATTCTCCATGTACCCTATCCTATGTTCTCATTTTCAGTAATCTGTCTGTGACATTATACTGCTTATGTGTTTATTTTTCCATCATTAATCAAATTATGCCTATTGAGATGGCTTCTTATGTTATTAGCTATAATCGACTGTTACGGGTATACCCTTGGCCAATATTTTTATATTGTGTGTATTTTTATCATAATGGTATATTGGAGATATTTCCGTTATTAGCTAAAACGAAAATGTCTTACTTTATACTATTATTTGATTTAGCTATGTTTTAGGTAGGAGGTTACATTGTAATTTTATGTTTTACAATGTTAAAGTTTTACTGTGCCGGTCATGTAGTGGGAGACCACTAGTCATACTCCCGGTTACTTGTTTACGTACCAACCGGCCTCCCCCTCTGTCACGTGACCGACCTAACTTGAGCTTACCACACCGTGGTATTGGCAGTAGGTTCACACATCCACTCCTGACCAGGAGTATGTTCACTGACTTTCATAAGAGTAGTCATACGCTCTTTGGAGTAGGCTTGGAAGTTATTCCTCCTTTAAGAGGGTTTGTTAAGTCCGTAGTATGGTTTGCAAATTGTCTATTCATCCACGACTTACGGTGATAGCTTGTATTAGCTGAGCTTTGCTCAGTATTCGAATATTGTCTCAAGAAAATGTACTTGATGTTTCAATTGATGTTTTATACTTCTCTGCCTTTATTGAGGCATTGGTCTCAGTTATTGTATGGCGAAACGTTGATGTGAAATATTGTTTGTATGAAGCTCGTGTCATTTAGTATGAATATGGTACGAGACAAGTAAAGTCATATATCGACTGTTTTCGAATAAAGTGTATCTTGATTTATTACACTGCAAGAGATATAACTTTATACCATACACTGAATAATTATATGAATTCTTTTATATTAAATTTCTCAAATTTTACTTGCTTGGGTCAATCTCCTAAAAACTTACCCTAATACTATAATGATTTTCTCTAACGATGAAACAATCAAAGCTTAATTAAATAACTTGTTACGACGGGGCAAAACAGGTTAATAAATGAGGCCCTGATCGTAACATCGACTCTAGTAATTTGCCTACAATTGATGTTAGACTTATTGGGCGGTAATTTGATGGTAACGACTTGTCCCCTGCTTTAAAAATAGGAATTACATTAGCCATCTTCCACGTATCAGACACTACACCTGTTTGAAGAGATAGGTTAAAAATGTTAATTAAGGGTTCACAGAGTTCCATTTTGCATTCCTTAAGAACCCTTGAAAAAAGCTCATCAGGACCTGGCGATTTATTTTGCTTCAAACGGTCTATCTGTTTGATAACCATTTCACTAGTGACTGTGGTATTACATAATTTATCTTCTTCAGGCCCACTAAAATACCTAGTTCTTGGGATATTATTAGTGTCTTCCTGAGTGAAAACCGAGATAAAATAATTATTAAAGATAGAGCACATTTCATTCTCTTTGTCAGTAAGATACCCCTCATTATTTTTAAGAGGACCTATCTTATCTCTAACTTTTGTTCTATACACCTGGAAAAAACGTTTTGGGTTAGTTTTCGAATCCCTAGCAACTTTAATTTCGTAGTCCCGTTTAGCTTTTCTTATCCCTTTTTTAACGTCCCTCTTAATGTCAGTATACTGATTTATAAGATGACCCTCACCTCTTTTTATGCGCCTATAAATTCCTTTTTTCTTGCCTAAAAGGTATTTGAGCCTATTATTCATCCATTTTGGATCATTTCTATTCGATCTAATTTATTTATATGGGACAAATGTTCTTTGGGCAGCATGTATAGTGTTCAGAAAACTGTCATTTTGATAGCTCTCTTTATTACCCCAGTCCACAGATGATAAGTGTTCTCTAAGTTCATTGTAATCTCCTAAGCGAAAATCTGGGACCGTTAGTAAGTTATCCCTACTATAATACTTCCATTCAGTGCTAAAGGTAATTGATTTGTGGTTGCTTCGCCGAGTTCCTCTGTAATTTCTAAATTATAAACAAGGGTTTTCTTGTTTGACAGAACCAAGTCAAGCAGGTTATTTCCTCTGTAGGTTCTGTCACAAACTGCTTCAAAAAACAATCTTGAACTACTTCTAAGAAGTTGTTAAATTCTAAATTTCCAGTCAAGAAATTCCAATCAATTTGACTAAAGTTGAAGTCTCCTAGAATAACTACGTTATCGTGCATTGTGGCCTTAACAATTTCCTCCAATAGTAGTCTCCCTTGGTCCCTATCTAAATTTGGGAGACGGTATATCACACCTAAAATAAATTTTTCATGACCCTCTGAAAATTCTATCCAGACACACTCTGTATGTGCTATTTCAGAATTTATTCCCGTTTTTATGCAACAGTTCAAGCGATCTCGGACATACAGTGCCACCCCACCTCTCTTCACGAAACTTCTGTCTACTTAAAGCAATTTAAAACCCTGTATATGACATTCAGCAGGCATGTCCCTATTTGTTTGTATTGAACCACGTCTCAGTTATGGCAAATACATCAATGTTACCTGCACTTGCAACTAATCTCAAATCGTCCATCTTATTCCTAGCACTACGACTATTTGTATAATACACTTTTAAAGACCCTCCTTTCTCTTTACCCTTCCTGCTCCTTTCTGTTTTTCCACTATATCTATTACTGTCCTTGCTATTGTTAAGATTTTTTATATCAAAGCCTAAATCTATATTTCGACACTCAGTATTTTCCATTTCTAAGCCTATACCTCTAACTAATCCTAGTTTAAAGTCCTAACAACACCCTCAACTGAGCTAGCAAGAAAATCCACACCTGCCCTGGATAAGTCATTTCAGCCATAGAAGTGGTCCCAGTTGCAAATGAATGGTACTGCATTATCCTAACAGTGTTTGTCAAACCAGCAATTTATACCAATTGCTCTGGACAACTATTCATTTCCAACACCCCTTCTTGGCAAAATGCCACATATAACAGGGTGCCCCCCTTCTTCCTAATTATGTCTATTGCTGTCCAGTACCTTCTAACTAAATCCTCACTTCTAGGCTTGCCTACATCATTGCCTCCAGCACTGAGGCAGATAATAGGATTATCCCATTACCGTTCATGATGTTGTCAAGCCGGCTAACAATATCCTCCATCCCAGCCCCAGGAAAGCAAACCCTCTTTCTCCTACTCCTATTCTTCAAGCAGAATGCCTTATCCATATACCTAACCTGGCTATCCCCAACAACAACCACAATGTTTTTACCTTCCTTGGTGTCGTTCGTTTGACGTTCCCAGTAGTCGACTCACATTCATCGGGTAGCACGGAGAAGGTGTTCGATGTTTTCACAACAGTTTCCACAGCTGTCTCTTTCTTCGTCATCGTTTCTACCTCTCCATTCGTTTTCTTGATCTTCAACTTCGTTCCATGAAGTCCGGCCACGGCCCAGGTTCCCTTCTTGACCTGAGGACTCACGACAGGAGGACTACTACGAATCCTCTTGTTTTCCTCCGTCAATCGCCGAATCTCAAGCTTCGCTACCCTCAATTCCTCCTTGCTGCTGGTAAAGTTGCTCAATGTACGGCATCTTGGTTCAGTCCACAGAGAGTACACTAGACACGTCCTCACTGAGCTAAGTACAGATCACCTCTGTGATTTAGGTTCATTATATTATAAGAATGGCAAGTTATTCAAACTTTATGACTGAAGGCATTGAAACAGTCTGAAGCAGGATCCCTACCTGAATTCGTTGGATTGTCGTAAATGCATCACTACACTGACGTGTCTTTGCTGCTCCCAGTCAAGCTTATGGATAATCCGGCTTTACCTGAGGGTGAAGTGGGCCAGCCTCTGACCTT
>WNWK01059119.1:0-10273 GCA_009830355.1 Cherax destructor | reverse complement strand
CAGTATATTGTCATTATTCCACTGTTTTTAGTGCTTGCAACTGCTAAATAAGCCACCATGGGCCCCAAGAAAGCTCCTAGTGCCAAGCCTGTGGTAAAGAATGTGCAGGGAGTGAAGCATTTATGCAGGAGTGTAGCATTTATGCAGGGAGTGTAGCAGGCATGCAGGGAGTGTAACAGGCATGCAGGGAGTGTAGCAAGATGCAGAGTGTAGGAGGGATGCAGGGAGTGTAGGAGGGATGCAGGGAGTGTAGCAAAGATGCAGGAGTGTAGCAGGGATGCAGGAGTGTAGCAGGCATGCAGGGAGTGTAGCAGGGATGCAGGGAGTGTAGCAAGGATGCAGGGAGTGTAGCAGGGATGCAGGGAGTGTAGCAGGGATGCAGGGAGTGTAGCAGGAGGATGGCAGGGAGTGTAGCAGGGATGCAGGGAGTGTAGCAAAGATGCAGGGAGTGTAGCAGGGATGCAGGGAGTGTAGCAAAGATGCAGGGAGTGTAGCAGGGATGCAGGGAGTGTAGCAAAGATGCAGGGAGTGTAGCAGGGATGCAGGGAGTGTAGCAGGATGCAGGGAGTGTAGCAAGATGCAGGGAGTGTAGCAGGGATGCAGGGAGTGTAAGTGCAGGGAGGAGGATGCAGGGAGTGAGTCAGGGATGCAGGGAGTGTAGCAGGATGCAGGGAGTGTAGGATGCAGGAGTGTAGCAATGAGGGAGTGTAGCAAGGATGCAGGGAGTGTAGCAGGATGCAGGGAGTGTAGTAGGCATGCAGGGAGTGTAGCATTCATGCAGGGAGTGTAGCATTCATGCAGGGAGTGTAGCATTTATGCAGGGAGTGTAGCATTCATGCAGGAGTGTAGCATTCATGCAGGGAGTGTAGCATTCAAAGAAAAGGCCAGTAACCCCAGAAAAGAACTTGGTACATGCAGTGTTAATGGAAGGGGATTCCCCTTCCAAACACTAGCATACTACTCCACCTTCTCCCCTCCTCCCGTCCTCCACACATCAACAACTCTTCAATAAATGTAAGTGACATGTTATTGTACAATATTTACATGTGTATTTAGGTATTCTTTATTAAATTCTGTATTATTTAATGTCAAAAAGTTCTAAAAAATATTTTATTTAACTACTTTTGGAAGTCTTGGACGGATTAAATTTATTTCCATTATTTCTTATGGGGAAAATTGATTCATGTAACGATTGTTTCGCCTTAAAATATGCCCTCTCTGACGGATTAATATAGTAAGTCGGGGTACCACTGTATATATATGATTGAACAATAGTTATAAACATAATTGTACATTGTACATTATTGTAAATATGTTTTGCAAACAAACTAGTGATAACAAACTTTGTGGCATTATTTTATAAGAAAAAGCGAGTGAATATTTGAAAAACAGCACTTATATTGGTCTCACAGTCCATAAAAGTTATTTGAAAAAAAAAAAATTAAATTTCATAAGAAAATAACAAAAAAAAAAAAAAAAAAAAGATTACCGGCCAATCGGAAGTCGCCGATGTTGCTGTCACTGGATCATTTTGGGTCAACTTGAATCCTCCATATCTCCGTAAGTATTGATCGCAAAAATTTTTGTTTAGCTATTTAGATTCAGAAAAAAAACTATCATTTCATAAGAAAAAATAAATTTTTTTTTCCGAATATTTTTCGACCCCAGGAACACTTTCCTCAGAAGGCCTGTCGACCCCCAAAGGGTTAAGCTAGATGAAATAAAAATTTAAATATAAACTAATAAGATAAAATAACTAAGAATAGGGTAGCACCAATGAGTTTGGTATTGGTTAAGTATTAAGCTAGAATGAAATAAAGTAAAATTAAAAATTTAGATATAAAACTATTAAGATAATATTATAAAAGATAATATTACAAAAGTTAATATTACAAATGAAAATATTATAAAATAGGGAAGCACCAATGTGTTTGGTGTTGGTTTTGTATTAAGCTAGAGTGAAATAAGGTAGACAAGATATTGCTTATGATTCAATTATAAGTAAAACAAGATATTAACTAAGATAATTATAAAATGAGGTAGCACTATAAAGAGTTAAAGTTTGAAAATGGTTAATGGTAAATATGTATTTAAAAAAATATATGCAAATAATTGCAATTACTATTTGGTAGTTGCTTTTAATAAGAAAAATAAAATATGTCACCTATATAAGGTTGTAATATAAGTCACACAATTTACCACAATGATGTGGTGAATTTCATATATATAGTAAAGAATTGAAATAATTGAGAAAGATTAGTTGATTTAAAAATGTAGACTATGAGGTAGAGTTATTGCTGACTATAATAAGCTTGGATATATGGTAATAGTAGGTTAATAAAAGTAAAAGGATAAAATAAGATTGGGCAATGAAGTATACAAATTAAAGAATAGGGCAATATCGATAATAAGGATATTAAATTGAAATAATAGTTAATTAATAAAAATGAATCAATGATAAAAGTGTATAAAATTGGCAAAATAAAAATAAGGCAGTTATAAGGTAATACTGTAAAAATAAGATAGTAATAAGGTAAGTACTACCCTATACAGTACAATAAAAAAGTTTTAAAGTATAGCACTAAGTTAACTTTGATAATTTACTGCTGTCAGATTGTAAAAATTGGCAAAAAAAAAAAAATAAGGCAGTAATGAGGTAAATACTGTAAAAAATAAGGCAGTAATAGGGTAAGTACTGCACAATACAGTACAATAAAAAAGTTTTAAAGTTTGGCACTATGTTGACTTTGACAATTTACTGCTGTTGGATTGTCAATCGTAGTGAAAACTAGGGCAGTAATGAGGTAAATACTGCAAAAAATAAGGCAGTAATAGGGTAAGTACTGTACAATACAGTACAATAAAAAAGTTTTAAAGAATGGCACTAAGTTAACTTTGACAATTTACTGCTGTCAGATTGTCAATTGTAGTGAAAACTAGGGTTTGTAGAGGTTAAATTGATAGAAATTAGTTTTAATAACAGTAATCGTGGAAAGTGAGTACAGACTGCATTATTCGAGGCCAATGAGGCCAGAATCTCTGAGGAACTTTTTCAGCTCATGTTCAGTAGAAATAGTATATCTCCTCCCTGTTGGCTCTTTTTTAACAGCAATTTTTCCATATCTTGCAAAGCACTGGTGAATTTTCCTGCCATTTCGTAACTTTCTTAGTCTGAAAAGGAGATTTTGCCGCAGTCTGGTCAGGCATTCGTTTACATACACCTCACTTTTCAAGTTAATAGCAGTCTTTAGAAGATTATTTCTCTGAGAGCTACAGTTGAATTTTAGTATGACTGATTTTTTTCCATTTTTTTATGTCATCACTTGGTATGTTAAGACGAAGATGGTGTTGGATGAGTTGTAAGGTGGTTTGTTTACATGTTTCCTGGGCTATAGTTGCTGGAAGATGTTTGCTGTTCACTATAACTGAGTCAGATAGTTGTTGTTGGTCGAAGTGGTCTTGAAAATTGTTCATAACATCTGTAAGTTGTAAGTCCACTCTTTCACTTTCACAGGCCCTGTCACACATTCCGAGGAACTGTTACAGTGCCGTCTACTGGACATATGGTAGTTCAGACTCCAAGGAACTGTTACAGTGCCATCTACTGGACATATGGTAGTTCAGACTCCGAGGAACTGTTACAGTACCGTCTACTGGACATATGGTAGTTCAGACTCCGAGGAACTGTTACAGTGCCATCTACTGGACATATGGTAGTTCAGACTCCGAGGAACTGTTACAGTGCCATCTACTGGACATATGGTAGTTCAGACTCCGAGGAACTGTTACAGTGCCGTCTACTGGGCATATGGTAGTTCAGACTCCGAGGAACTGTTACAGTGCCGTCTACTGGACATATGGTAGTTCAGACTCCGAGGAACTGTTACAGTGCCATCTACTGGGCATATGGTAGTTCAGACTCCGAGGAACTGTTACAGTGCCGTCTACTACTGGATCAGATGAGACTGTTAAGGCTATCTACTGACTATTGTTCACCGAGGAACTGTTACAGTGCCGTCTACTGGTCTGCTGTAAAATCCCAGATTTGTTCGTGTCTGAGTTTCTTTAGATTCAACTCCTGGTAGTATTAACCTCACCTCGCATTGGTTTAAGTTTGGGAAATCACGTCACTTCCAATCTTCTCCTGATCAGGTGAGGTGATCTACCAGGAATATTGTTTCATGTATGTATTTAACCTGGCCACCAGTAACGACACTGAAGCAAAATTACCACCCTTTGTCTTCAATGTTATATATCCTTAATAACCATCTTGTAACCACAGTTCTTTTTTCATTACCAGTTCTGCTGCTGGCGTGGTCATCCACAGTAGACGCTGGATATACGGAAGGTAGAACCAAGGCGATGGGACATAGTAGGGCATAGCGACACTTATCCCGTCTACCCAGGTTAGCAAACATCATATCTTCAGTACATCTTTCGAAGATCTCCTAGACTTAGAAAAGTCTCAAGTTCTCACTGCAACAAACTTGGTTTTTTATCTTATTTAGTTAACTACTTTTTATTTTATTTTTTCATTATTATTCTTCCTGAAAGTTATTATTTTATTCCATAGTTCTGATCAGGCGGAAGACGTTTCCCTGATGATAGCGACCTTGCCAGGACATCGACTCTATTCAACGTCTTCCTGAAGACTCAGTTGGTCGTAAGTATAATAAGAGGTTTTTACAAAGTAGAAGTGATGCAAGGAGAGAAGAGTATATGAAGAAAAAAAGAGAGGTTAAGAGAGTGATCAAGCAATGTAAAAAGAGAGCAAATGAGAGAGTGGGTGAGATGTTATCAACAAATTTTGTTGAAAATAAGAAAAAGTTTTGGAGTGAGATTAATAAGTTGAGGAAGCCTGGGGAACAAATGGATCTGACAGTTAAAAATAGGAGAGGAGAGTTATTAAATGGAGAGTTAGAGGTATCGGGAAGATGGAGGGAATATTTTGAAGAGTTGTTAAATGTTGATGAAGACAGGGAAGCTGTGATTTCGTGTATAGGGCAAGGAGGAATAACATCTTGTAGGAGTGTGGAAGAGCCAGTTGTGTGTGTAGGGGACGTTTGTGAGGCAGTGGGTAGAATGAAAGGGGGTAAGGCAGCTGGGATTGATGGGATAAAGGTAGAAATGTTAAAAGCAGGGAAGAGGGTAAGGTACCTAGGGACTGGCAGAAAGCGTGTATTGTTCCTTTGTATAAAGGCAAAGGGGACAAAAGAGAGTGCAAAAATTATAGGGGAATAAGTCTGTTGAGTATACCAGGTAGTGTATGGTAGAATTATTATTGAAAGAATTAAGAGTAAGACGGAGAGCAGAATAGCAGATGAACAAGGTGGCTTTAGGAAAGGTAGGGGGTGTGTAGACAAAGTGTTTGCAGTGAAACATATAGGTGAACAGTATTTGGATAAGGGTAAAGAGGTTTTTGTGGCATTTATGGATTTGGAAAAAGGCATATGATAGGGTGGATAGGGAGGATATGTGGCAGATGTTGCAGGTGTATGGAATAGGAGGTAGGTTACTGAAAGCAGTGAAGAGCTTTTATGAGGATAGTGAGGCTCAGGTTAGAGTGTGTAGGAGAGAGGGAGATTATTTTTCAGTAAAAGTAGGCCTTAGACAAGGATGTGTGATGTCACTGTGGTTGTTCAATATATTTACAGATGGGGCTGTATGAAAATTGAATGCGAGGATCTTGGCAAGAGGTGTGGGGTTAAAAGACAAAGAATCAAATACAAAGTGGGAGTGATCACAGTTGCTTTTTGCTGATGACATTGTGTTTTGGGAGATTCTGAAGAGCATTTGCAGATGTTGGTGGATGAATTTGGTACGGTATGTAAAAGAAGAAAATTGAAAGTGAATATAGGAAAGAGTAAGGTGATGAGGATAACAAAAACACTAGGTGACGAAAGATTGGATATCAGACTGGAGGGAGAGAGTATGGAGGAGATGAATGTATTCAGATATTTGGGAGTGGACATGTCAGCAGATGGGTCTATGAAGGATGAGGTGAATCATAGAATTGATGAGGGGAAAAGGGTGAGTGGTGCACTTCGGAGTCTGTGCAGACAAAGAACTTTGTCCATGGAAGTAAAGAGGGGAATGTATGAGAGTATAGTTATACCAACACTCTTATATGGGTGTGAAGGTGATGAATGTTGCAACGAAGAGAAGGCTGGAGGCAGTGGAGATGTCATATCTGAGGTCAATGTGTGGTGTGAATATAATGCAGAGAATTCGGAGTTTGGAAATTAGGAGGAGGTGCGGGATTACCAAAACTATTATCCAGAGGGCTTAGGAGGGGTTGTTGAGGTGGTTCGGACAGGTAGAGAAAACGGAACGAATCAGAATGACCTCAAGAGTGTATAAATCTGTAGTGGAAGGAAGGCAGGGTAGGGGTCGGCCTAGGAAAGGTTGGAGGGAGGCGGTAAAAGAGGTTTTGTGTGCGAGGGGCTTGGATTTCCAGCAAGCATGCGTGTGCGTATTTGATAGGAGTGAATGGAGACAAATGGTTTTTAATACTTGACGTACTGTTGGAGTGTGAGCAAAGTAACATTTATGAATAGATTCAGGGAAACCGGCAAGCCGGACTTGAGTCCTGGAGATGGGAAGTACAGTGCCGGCACTCTGAAGGAGGGGTGTTAATGTTGCAGTTTTATAACTGTAGTGTAAAGCACCCCTCTGGCAAGACAGTGATGGAGTGAATGATGATGAAAGTGTTTCTTTTTCGGGCCACCCTGCCTTGGTGGGAATCGGCCGATGGGGTATGGGGTGACTACCCCCCACAGGATGGTTATGGGGCGACTACCGCCTATAGGATGGGGTATGGGGTGACTACCCCCCACAGGATGGGTATGGGGCGACTACCGCCTATAGGATGGGTATGGGGCGACTACCACCCACAGGATGGGTATTGGGCGACTACCGCCCACAGGATGGGTATGGGCTGCAAAATAAAGATATTAAACTCACTAAGATAATCTGTGTTACAAACCTGGGCCTTTCTAGGGCCTGTTCCGCCCAGGCCGGTAACAATGTAACAAGACTAACATCAAGTTATAAAAGAAATGAAAAGGGATCAATAGGAACGAAATAATCACAATAATTCTTTCTGGTTTTTATTAACTTAATAATCCGTAGAAAGCTTTGTATAAAATATTTAAAATGATGTCACCATGAAACAGTATTTACAAACAAGCTTATCTTAAGCTCACTTATTAATGAAGGGTGCAACATTCAATATTCTTTCTCATCTATTACTCTAAATGACTAAAATTGCAAGACGTTCTATTCACTTAACATATTACTTGACTCTTCACACTGAGTCGAAAAGCATAACACTTATTTGTTAATCCATTATCACCGTAATGTATCTAGAACGTAGACTATCCACACTCTTAATTAATAACCACTTTCAGAGCAATAAATGGAATAGAAATGTTTACGCACTTAAAGTTTTCCAATGAATCTGTTTCTAAGGATATACACAGTCGTCTTTTAAGACTGTCGCTCAAACTCGTTTCTACTAAATCTAAAGGAAAACTCTAGCGTCTGTAATACAGCAAACACACGCTCTTACTATGAGCGCCATTAGAGACATATTCCAAAGTCTCCACAACTGCACAACACTCACTCTTGCTGTGAGCGCCATTAGAGACATATTCCAGTCTCACTTACTACAGCGCACTCACTCGCTTTGAGCGGCAACAGAGACGAACCTCAGCGTCTCTTACTACGGCGCACTCACTTGCTTTGAGCGGCAACAGAGACGAACCTGAGCGTCTCACTACAGCGCACTTACTTGCTTTGAGCGGCAACAGAGACGAACCTCAGCGTCTCACTACAGCGCACTCACTTGCTTTGAGCGGCAACAGAGACGAACCTCAGCGTCTCACTTACTACCGCACTCACTTGCTTTGAGCGGCAACAGAGACGAAACTCAGCGTCTCACTTACTACAGCGCACTCACTTGCTTTGAGCGGCGACAGAGACGAACCACAGCGTCTCACTACGAAAGTCTCACTGAGGACTGAATGTTCACTGACGGACCACTGACTGTTGGCTCGATGATGACTGAATGACATCTGACTGATGACCGACAGATCACTGCTTGCTGTCTCGATTACAGAATACTCTCTCGGTCTCTCTGACTCGCTGAATAGATACTGCCAGCTGTGTAGCAGGTGGCCCCCCTCATTGGGTACGATGACGTGGTAAGGCGGGAATTCCTGACCTGTTAACGAGCGGATGGATAGTTAACTATACGTCACATAAAACCCTACCTAGATGTACAGGAGACATACCACTTGCCAATATAACGCTTATTTTCATAATAATGATAAAGAGACCTTTTTCTACTGCCATATGCTAAAGTATATAATGATGGGTAAGGGAGAGTCCCGTAACAATCTGGAAGCAGTAAATTTAGGTCTAGATATGAGAGAATGGGTTTGTGTGGTAAGTGTGCACTATAGGAGAAAACACTCAGTGTTTTTGGTTTAAAATAGCAACTTTGCTGTGTATTTTCATCCAGTTTTAATGGTTGTATTCTCGGTTTTTGGTCTCATTTATTTGACAGAATAGAAGATATATGGAATTGGCCAAAAATAGGGCTCAAGGTGGGTGAAATCACCGATGCATATATATCACAAAGACCGCTAACTTTGCGAGAGCATAATTCCCTAGGTTTTCCATCAAATTTCATACTTTTGGTTTCACTGCCTTCCCCAAAAAATTCTCTATCATATCTTAAAAAACGTTATTTCAAAATTCTCCAACCCTGAGAGCAATTCTCAGATCAGAGGTTCTGACCCTGAAAAGGTTAATAACCCAACAAAAAAGTTGATGCGCATATTATCACCAATTCCTATACCAGACAACACCCCTCCCCTTCTGCTCTTCAAGAGTTTGAACTTGATAACCCTTTCAGGGCTGGAACCCCTCATCTAAGAATTGCTCTCAGGGTTAGAGAATTTAGAAAAGAAACATATTTTTATGAAATGATAGACAATCTTTTTCTAAAGGTAATGAAACAAAAAGTGTGAAATTTGATGGAAAACTTCTGAAATTACTCTCTTGCAAACTTAGTGGTCTGGGCAACCTTTATACATGGGCAATTTTGCCAACACTGAGCACTATTTTCAACTAATTCCATTGTTCCAGTCGACCTAGTATTCCTTCTATTTAATCGACTGAGAAAAAGAACCAATCTAGTTACCTGTTTCAAATACCCAATAAATTGACCAGAAATTAGTAATTTGGCCAATTTCACACAAAAATTAAAAAATTGCCAATATAAAAATATGGTCCAGAATAAACAGTGTAGACATTCCTGGCACTAAACACTATTTCTTCTGTTCATTAGTTATGTCCTCAGGCCTCTCCTATATTATGCTTGCATTCCGTTCTGAATTTTTACTCACATAAAAAACAGAAGATTTACTGTTATGCAGAATACTGTATTATTGTAATAAATGTATAAACAATATCAGCACTTTTGTGAACGTATATCAGACTGACCAGTTGGACGTGTATTGGACGAGTGAGGTAATTTGTGTATTCTGGAATATCGGAAAAAATCAAACATTTCTAAAAATATACGCTCAATTTCAAGCTACTTTCAATCCTGAAACTAATCAAAATCATCTCCATTTCTGTAATAAGCCTTCCATTCTATCAAATGTGACCAAGGATACAACCATAAAAGTAAAAAAATACACCACAAAATTGCTGTTCCAAACCAAAAACATGGCGGCTGCAATTTATTTTCCCATTATGGACTGCATGCTGCAGGATTTTTTTTATATGGTGGACACTTAGCACAGACCCATCCTCTCATATCAAGGCCCAGATTTACCACTCACAGCTTATGTGAGTGAGCTGAGCTTATGGCAAAGTACTATGGCACTGACAGTGACCTCAAAGCCATAGTACTACAGCACAGACCTCAAAGGGTTAATATACAAAATATGCACTCATATTATTGTGACTATTAAATACATAAAACATTGAACTCCAATATAAACCTTCCCCTCACATTTCTCCTTGACTGCTACAACATAACACACAGACACAACACAAACCTCTCTTCCACATCCCTCGTGTCCATCTCACCCTTTGCAAAAATACTAAAGCACATAAAGGGCCTCAAGATCTGGAATTCATTGGTCACACTAGTAAAAGGTCCCTTGTCTGCCAAACATAACTAAATAAACACTATGCTATAATAAACAAAACCAACTCATCCAACTACTTGCAGTTTTTCACCATCTCTTATAATCTT
>WNWK01059118.1:0-10273 GCA_009830355.1 Cherax destructor | reverse complement strand
CCGAGGGAAGTTGGTACAAGAGGCATGGAAGCAGAAGGTGCTTGGGATGAAACCCTACCTGAGGAATTGTAACAGGTGGGAAGAATTAATTGGTGATTATGAGAGAGTTCCAATGTTGGAGTTCCCGCGGTGTGTAACACGCTCTGGAGTGGAAAATACACTCCACATTTTTTGCGATGCTTCTAAATTAGCGTATGGAGCAGTCGCTTATCTTCAATGTGATAAAGATATTTCTCTTGTCATGTCTAAAACTAAAGTGGCTCCAATAAATTACGTACTTTACCTCAGTTGGAATTAACCGCCATTTATGTGGGTGTCAAATTAGCTGATTATTTACGGAGTAAATTGCCGGAGATAAATATTAGACACCATAATTTGGTCTGATAATGAGGTATCCTTGCAGTGGATTCGTAATCTAAAACAGCAAGATTGTGTACGGCAAAATAGTCGCAAAATTTACGAGATACAATTTGAATCGTCTAACAACGAACTCTGCCCGGCCGCAGTGTGGAAAATATTGGTATTTTCCGAAAGTTGTAATTGATAAACTTTCCAATATGAATAGATATCATTAATGTGTTGCTGTTGGCTTAACATTAACTGAAAAGAACCAACGAATTAACACGCATGCGCGAGATGCCTCGTCAAGTGGGCAGAGGAAGCTGGGTAGAGGGACGGAGAGTGAACAGCGAGCCTACCGACCCGATATCAGGTGATGGGATGGCCTGTCGAATTTGGAGACTCCGCCCGCCAAATCGGATTTAATTACCTCCTTTCGTAATGTGGAGGAATATCCAGTGACGCGGTGAATATAAAGTGGGACAATCGGTCCAGGAGGTCCAGTAATAGGACAATAATTGTGAAATAAGGCGTGCCTTGGTCATTTACTATTGTCTAGAAATATATACTACAATGTTTTAGACACGCTGGAGTATATATGAAACTCCTTGAAGAATGGTGTAAGACTGAGTGTCACTAAACTGCTGACAGTGCAGCAGTGGTTTGACACTTTATGATTGTGCATTGCTGCAGGGAACCCTGACTTTGTTTGTTTCCACTGTTACACATAAACATGTCTGTCTGTCTGTCTAGCTCTGTCTGCTTATCTGTCTTTCTGTTTGCCTGTGTGTCTGTCTTTCTGTCTGCCTGTGTGTGTGTGTCTTTCTGTCTGCCTGTGTGTCTGTCTTTCTGTCTCTCTGTGTGTCTGTCTTTCTGTCTGCCTGTGTGTGTCTGTCTTTCTGTCTCTCTGTCTCAGAGAGCGGCTCATGAACCAACAGTTATTACACACGATGCAGTCACGTCTGATTCCTGATAAGTGAACATGCATATTACTTGCCAGTCAAGCACAGTGTATAGCACTGGATTTTTTGGGTTATCCTAGGTAATTTACACTATGTATGATAACTGTACAGTGGACCCCCGAGTTTCGGTCACCTCGGAAATCGTACAATTATGTAAGTATAATATTGTAAGTTCTTTTGTAAGTGTATATTTGGGGGTCTGAAATGGACTAACCTACTTGACATTATTCCTTAAGGGAGTAAATTCGTTCGGTAATGGCACTTGAGCAGCCCGGTGGTCTGGGGGCTTGAGCTCTCGCTTCACACACGGAGGGCCCGGGTTCGATTCCCGGCTGTTGGAAACATTTCAACGTGTTTCCTTACACCTGTTGTCATGTTCACCTAGCAGCAAATAGGTACCTGGGTTGTTAGTCGACTGGTGTGGGTCGCATCCTGGGGGACAAGATTAAGGACCCCAATGGAAATAAGACAGACAGTCCTCGATGACGCACTGACTTTCTTGGGTTATCCTGGGTGGCTAACCCTCCGGGGTTAAAAATCTGAAGAAATCTTATCTTATCTTATCTTTCTGGAATGAATTATGACCGAAACTCGGGGGTCCACTGTATACTTGTGTACCTGTGAGAGAGACAGAGACAGAGATAGACAGACAGATACAGATGGAGAGACAGCCAAAGTCAGCCAGCCAGTCAGCCAAACTATACACCCAGTCAGCCAGCCAGCCTGCCAGCCTGACGAATACGTATTACACATGTTCCAGAATCGTTTATCTTTACTTAGGGCATAGGTTATAAGACATTCTGGCAGGATGACACTACCAGTGGTATCAATAATGAAAGGATGTTGCACAAATGTTGTGTATGGGTTACTATCGAGGTTTTTGATATTTCCTCAATCACTTGTGGCCACATCCATCTCAAAGCCACTAAACTTTGGATCAACATCACTTTCCCCTTAAATGGGGAGTGTTAATACATGACATCAGTGAATCACTGGTGTTTGCCACGGTATTTCCTTTAGCTGGCGCTCAATTGAACTGGTGCCCTCACAAGGTACTAAGTGGTCCCAGATTTTTCTAATACTGCACACACCGAGTGTTAAGATCCATTCTATGCTGACCAGGCATCTCAGACCAATTGTGCCAAATTTGGAGGCAGGAAAAATAAAACGTAGATCTACGTTTGAAGCGCTGGAGGTACTAACGTAGATCTACATTTGGACAGTTAAGGGGTTAATTTCAGTTTTTATTACAGTATACTAATCCTTCAGTTTATTGAACCTCGATTTAATAGACTTCAATAATAATAGAGAAATCCACGGGATGAGTTGATTGCAAAAACAACATTCAAAGTCCATTGGTTATGTAATAGTCTGTTATTGCTACAATTACAAAATATCTCATCAACTACAATATCTATTACAGGCCACCTGCTTCCCCTATTAGTCTGTTAAATTGAGGGTTAACTATTAGTAATCTGTGTGTACTGTAGTTCTTTTTCTTTTTTCTGTTTTTTTTTTAACATTAATTAGATTTGCAGGATAATCGACATTACTGGTTATCCTTAACCCCCATTAGTTCATTAAATCATGGTTTTGCTGCATTCCTTTTTTTCAGTGTCCTTCGTGAGTCACAATTAGTTTGCTACAATTTGGTAAGGCATTGTGACTTATTTTTATACTGCTGACATGTACTTAGCGTGTCAGCTGATCACCTGAATTACATCTACCTCTGTTTGAAGACCCATGTTAACCCTCTTCATGCTCAACAGATGCTTCAAATAATGACTAACAGAATGTGAAGTAAGTTAGTACAATAGTACAAAAAAATGTTTTTCTGATTTCAAGGTGTCTGGAATGTAACCTTATTTTAACTATGTTCTTGACTTTATATAACACTGTTTTACATTATGTGTTGATTTTCCAGAATGTAAACTACACATTATGAGAGGATTCACTGTCAAGTACATATATAATTATAAAGCACTTTGTTTATTATAGCAAAAAAATTATACAAAATTCCCAGAAAAATTTGTGCTTATGGTGGGTTACCCATCTGTCAACATGTAACCTGGTAAATTGCACAGGAATGTAATAAAAGAATTTTATGTAAAAAAAAAAATTGCCTAATATTGTGGGGAGACTGAAGTTATCCTGTACATTTTTTATTTATTTATTTTCATCACACAGGCTGTCTCCCACCAAAGCAGGGTGACCTAAAAAGTAAAACAAAAGTTTTTCCTTTTACAGGTAGTAATTTATACAGGAGAAGAGGTTTATCCCATACATACGATTATTTTATTTGCCCAAGTCTTTTCCCTTTAATTCAATCTGTATTGGTAATGAGGCATTTGTTAGATAACATAGTACCCTATCACAAGCATTTGAATTGTGTGTTATGATAATTTTATTGCTTAAAATTCACGCATCTACAATTTAACCTTATGACTGTGTCCAATGTACTACTATGCAGGTGATGTCAGTATGTTCGACATACTAGTATGCACAATTTTTCATACTCAAATCTGACACCTGCCAGCATTTTTGACTTCATCACAACTCTTTTGGTCTTCTACAATCTCTTCAGGACTTTGAAATTTTTTTTGGCTTAGGAGAGTATACATGTGATGACTGTGTCTGATGTATTAGTATGCCTAACTAACATTAGTAAATCAGGAGCTGTTGTTCCACCACCAGTGTCCTTATTAGCAAACAGGGTGTGAAGGTCGCAAGAAAATGTCTTACTCATTCCAGATTTTTTACAATTTTGTGATACTAACAGTGGACTCAGCCACAAGACACACTATGGTTTGTAGATTTAACCCAGAAAAGAAAAGCAATATGACTTATTTCCATATTTTGATGAGTATTACACTTAGCATTTCCTTGTAAGTATGTGTTTTGCAGTACAGTAGGGCCCCGCTTTACGGCGTTTCACCTTATGGCGTTCCGCTAATACGGCGATTTCAAATTATGACCAAAACTCGCTGTATGGCAACTAGTCTTTCTAATATGGCACGCCCCACTCGGTTTGTTTACATTCTCCATGAGCACATCTCTCTATTATGTCTGGAAACTTTCCAAAATTTCAATATTTTAAAATTATTCCATATTTTATATATACAATGGACCCCCAGATTTTGTCAATAATTCTTTCCAGAAGGCTGTTCAAGTACCGTTACTGAACAAATTTGTTCCCATAAGGATGAATGTAAATTAGATTAGTTCGTTTCAGACCCCCAAAAATACACTTACAAAAGCACTCACAAAAATACACTTAAATAATTGTTTGAGTTGGGAGCAGTACGAAATCTGGGGATCCACTGTACTCTGATAATTATAATTTTGTGTACCTGTACCTAAATATACTTACACACTGTGCTGGCATGCAGGTACACATTAAAATCACTAAGAGTGTCCCTCTAGTCTTGATGCCATAGTAATACAGTGGACCCTCGGTTAAAGGCCGTAATCCGTTCCAGAAGCTTGGCCTTAAACCAAAATGGCCTTTAACTGAAATAATATTCCCCATAAGAATTAATGTAAATTCAATTAATCCGTTCCAGACAAAAATATTAAAAAAAAAAAAATTAACGGTTAAATCAATATTACATTCCTTTATTGAAGACTAATGCTGGCTTCTGGATGATAGGGAGGAGTTAGTGTTTGGAAGGGTAATCCCTCTCTATGGTCTTTTAACCCTTTGGGGGTCCAAGAGGGGTCTCTGAAACTCGTTCTCAGGGTCCATGAATTTAAAAAAAAAAAAAAATTTTCTTATGGAATGATAGAGAATCTTTTTCCGATCATAACGCCACAAAAATTATGAAATTTGATCGAAAACTAACGGAATTATGCTTTCGCGAAGTTAGCGTTAGCCATGACACTTACGCATCCGCGATTTCGCCCACTTTGAGCCCTATTTTCGGCACATTCCAATGTTTCAGTCTATTAAAATTATAGCTATTTCGCTAGAACTCCATTTCTTCTATCGATTGAGTACAAGAAACCGCCTATTTACCAATTTCAACTACCCAAAATAGTGGTCAGAAAATGGCAATTTGGCCAATTTCACACAAATTTCAAACGATGCCAATTTCAAAATAGTATCCATAATAAACAAGACAGACATTCCTGGCACTAAAATAACATCTTCTCTGTTCATTAGTCACGTCTCCAGGCCCCTCTTACATTACTTTTGCTTTCCATTTTGAATTTTTATTCTCACAAAAAAATAGAAGATGTATTGTTATGTATACAACTGCATCATTATAAAAATGGTATAAATAATATCAGACCACTTGTGCATGAATATTAGACTCGCCAGTTGATGTGTATTGGACGCATGGTGTGATTTGTTTACTCTTGAACATCGTCAAAAATCGAACATTTTCGCTACTTTGAGCTCAATTTCAAGGTACTTGTTATTGTCAAAGCAATCAAAATCATCTCTATTTCTGTAATATATCTTCCATTCTATCAAATGAGAACAAGAAAACGAGAATACAACAATAAATACCATACGAAAATAGACTGCAAAGTCGCTGTTTTAAACCAAAAACACGGTCAGAGTTTTTTTTTCCTCATTATGCACTGTGTGGTGCAGGAATTTTTTATACTGCGCACTGATTGCACAGACCCATTCTATCACATCTAGGCCTAACAGCCTGTTTCGCTTGATTTGAGGGTGCTAGAATTTAGGCGTACTAGTACGTCAATAACCCCAGTGCGTAAGACGTACTAGTACGACCAAAACCCCGAAAGGGTTAATGCCACTAGGATCAGCTTGAGAGTCACTCCACGAACTACACTCCCTGCATGCCTGCTACACTCCCTGCATGCCTGCTATATACTCCCTGCATGCCTGCTATATACTCCCTGCATGCCTGCTATATACTCCCTGCATGCCTGCTATATACCCTGCATGCCTGCTATATCTCCCTGCATGCCTGCTATTACTCCCCTGCATGCCTGCTTATACTCCTGCATGCCTGCTATATACTCCTGCGCCTGCTATATCTGCATCCTGCTATATACTCCTGCATGCCTGCTATATCTCCTGCATGCCTATATACTCCCTGCATGCCTGCTATATCCCCTGCATGCCTGCTATATACTCCCTGCATGCCTGCTATATACTCCCTGCATGCCTGCTATATACTCCCTGCATGCCGCTATATACTCCTGCATGCCTGCTATATACTCCTGCATGCCTGCTATATCTCCCTGCTGCCTGCCATATACTCCTGCATGCCTGCTATATACTCCCTGCATGCCTCTATATCCCCTGCATGCCTGCTATCTCCCTGCATGCCTGCTATATACCTCCTGCATGCCTGTTATATCCCTGCATGCCTGCTATATACTCCCTGCATGCCTGCTATATCTCCTGCATGCCTGCTATGTACTCCTGCATGCCTGCTATATACCCCTGCATGCCTGCTATACTCCCTGCATGCCCTATACTCCCTGCATGCCTGCTATATACTCCTGCATGCCTGCTATACTCCCTGCATGCCTGCTATATACTCCTGCATGCCTGCTATATACTCCCTGCATGCCTGCTATACTCCTGCATGCTATATACTCCTGGTTGCTATATACCCTGCATGCCTGCTATATACTCCTGCATGCCTGCTATATACCCCCTGCATGCCTGCTATACTCCTGCATGCCTGCTATATACTCCTGCATGCTCTATATACTCCTGCATGCCTGCTATATACTCCTGCATGCCTGCTATACTCCTGCATGCCTGCTATATACTCCTGCATGCCTGCTATATACTCCCTGTGCCTGCTATATACTCCTGCATGCCTGCTATATACCCTGCATGCCTGTTTATACCCCCTGCATGCCTGCTATATACTCCCATGCCTGCCATATGCATCCCTGCATGCCTGCTATATACTCCTGCATGCCTGCTATATCCCCTGCATGCCTGCTATATACTCCCTGCATGCCTGCTATATGCTCCTGCATGCCTGCTATATACTCCCTGCATGCCTGCTATATACTCCCTGCACTGTATATACCCCTGCATGCCTGCTATATACTCCTGCATGCCTCTATATACTCCCTGCATGCCTGCTATAAACAGTCATACCCCGTGTTACGATGTTATCATCTTACGTTATTTTCGATAACCGAATTTATAACGTAAAAAATTTGATTGCGATTTACGATGTTTGCTTCGTGTAACGACATTGCACCGGACGGGGTCGGCGCCCAGCTGGCCCCCACTCCAGGGGCGTCAGTGTGCATTGTTTACAAGCGAGACAACCACCCACCCACACCCACGCATTCATACCAGTATATTGTCAATATTCCACTGTTTTTAGTGCTTGCAACTGCTAAATAAGCTACCATGGGTCCAAGGAAAGATCCTAGTGCTAAGCCTGTGGCAAGAGGAACAGAAATACATTAGATAGAACTGAAGAAGGAGATAATAGAAAAATATGAAAGTGGAGTGCGTATCAGTGAGCTGGCCAGGTTGTATGGAAAACCCCTTTTTCTACCATCGCTACCATTGTGGCCAAGAAAAATTCAAGTAAAATCAAGGAAGCTGTTGTTGCAAAAGGTTCATCTGTGATCACAAAACACAGACCACAAGTGCTGGAAGATGGGAAGGTTGTTGTTGGTGTGGATCAACGAAACAGTTAGCAGGAGATACTGTTTGGAGGCAATAATATGTGAAAAAGCAAGCAGTTGCATGATGATCTCGTTAAGAAAATGCCTGCAACGAGTGATGAAGTGAGCGAATTTAAAGCCAGCAGAGGCTGGTTTTACAAATTTAAGAATCAAGTGGCATACATAGTGTTGTGAGGCATGGTGAGGCAGCCAGTTGTGACAAAAGTGCGGTGAAAAATATGTCCTGAATTCCAGGAGTACCTAGAGGCTGAACAATTCCTCCCCCAACAAGTGTTTAATTGTGATGAAACAGGCCTGTTTTGGAAGAAATGCCCAACAGGACCTACATTACTCAGGAGGAAAAGGCACAGCCAGGACATAAGCCTATGAAAGACAGTCTAACTTTTGCTTTGTGCTAATGCCAGTGGTATTTGCAAAGGGAAACCTTTACTGGTGTATCTTTTGAAAATCCCAGTGTTTGGCAGATGGGTGTCAGCAAGTCTAACTTGTGTGTGATGTGGAGGTCTAACAAAAAAGGGATGGGTCACAAAGGACATTTTCTTAGATTGGTTCAATGGCGTGTTTCTCCAGTGTGAAGAAATATCTATTGGACAATAATTTGCCCTTGGCCCTGATAATGGACAATGCCTCCTTGTCATCCTCCAAACTTGGTAGAGAAAATTGTGGAGGGGTTAAATTCATCAAAGTAAATTCTTGCCCCCTAATACCACTCCTCTCCTCCAGCCCATGGACCAGCAGGTCATTTCCAACTTTAAAAACTCTACACCAAAGCAATGTTTCAAAAGTGCTTTGATGTGACCACAGACATGAATATAACCCTAAGAGAATTTTGGAAAAACATTTCCATATGCTGCATTGTGTAAACCTTATAGGTAAGGCTTGGGAGGGAGTGACTACCAGGACTTTGAACTCTGCCTGGAGAAAATTGTGGCCAGACTGTGTCCTAGAGAGGGATTTTTGAAGGTTTTGGGGCTGGATTTTGAAGGTTTTGGGGCTGGATTTTGAAGGTTTTGGGGCTGAGCCTCAGAACCCTGAGCCTGAGCCTGAGCCTGTTGTGGAAGAAATTGTGGAATTGGGCAAGACTTTGGGGTTAGAGCTGAGTGGTGAGGATGTGGAACAGTTGGTGGAGGAGCACAAGGAAGAGCTAACCACTGAAGATCTGCAAGAGCTTCAACAGCAACTGAAACAAGAGACCAGTGGTCAGGACAATGGTTCAGAGGAGGAGGAGGAGGTGGAACAAAAATGGAAGAATGTGCCTTCTTCAAGGATTAGGGAGATCTGTGCCAAATGGAGTGATGTGCAAGCATTTATGGATGAATATCACCCTAACCATGCTGTTGCAGGCCGTGCTGGCAACCTGTACAATGACACAGTGGTGTGTTATTTCAGGGATGTGTTAAAGAATCACCAGACACAGAGCTCCCTGGACAAATTTATTGTTAGAAAGAGGTCCAGTGACTCTCAAGCTGGTCCTAGTGGCATTCAAAGAAAAGGGAAATAACCCCAGAAAAAGGGCTTGGTACCTGCAGTGTTAATGGAAGGGATTCCCTTCCAAACACTAGCATACTACTCCACCTTCTCCCCTCCCTCCCGTCCTCCACACATCAACAACTCTTCAATAAATGTAAGTGACATGTTATTGTACAATATTTACATGTGTATTTAGGTATTATTCATTAAATTCTGTTTATTTAATGTCAAAAGTTCTAAAAAAAATTTTATTTAACTACTTTTGGAAGTCTTGGACGGATTAAATTTATTTCCATTATTTCTTATGGGGAAAATTGATTTGTACGATTGTTTAAGCTTAAAATATGCCCCTCTGACGGATTAAATCGTAAGTCGAGGTACCACTGTACTCCCTGCATGCCTGCTACTCTCCTTGCCTCTATGCCTGTCTGCCTTTAATTCTATCATGTTTCTACTTTCTTTACCAAAGGAACTTTACTAAGAACTTTCATGGTGACTTATTTCGCGTTGCACTTGATAAATAATCACCAAAAACAATGGATTATAGCAAAATGTTTGGATGAATGAGCGAAGCTTCCTCACGCACCGAGAGACACAGGCAAACAAGCAAAAGCGGCCCCTGCCGGTGGACGGACGCATCCCAAATGGCCCTAACCAAAAGACGACCTCTAACCGGGGCCAAAGCCCCAAAATGGCCCCTCCGGGCCCGAAAACGGCCCTAACCCAAACGGCCCCTTTCCGGGGCCGAAAAAACCGCCTCTAACCGAAATTGGCCTTTTTAACAACGGGCCTTTAACCAGGTCCACTGTACTTTTCGAAAATAACCTTGGCTATTAAATGTCATTTTATGTTCATTT
>WNWK01059117.1:0-10273 GCA_009830355.1 Cherax destructor | reverse complement strand
GCACATCTTTCATGGGGCTGATCGTAGAACCCTCCTTCGTCTACATTCGGCCTAATTTATCGAAACTCGATTATGGTGACCAGATATATTCGGCAGCCTCTTCTGCCACTCTTTCCAGCCTTAATCCCATCCATCACCAGGATTACGCTTATGCCTTGGTGTTTTTCGTTCTTCCCCGGTTGAGAGCCTCTATCTAAAGCGAACATTCCATCCTTGTCCGATCGCCGCGATGCACATTGCATTCGCTATTATGTTCACTCATGACCTCCGCAATCCTTCCATGTATAGGATTGTCACAGATGTAGTAGACGCTCGTTATTTGTTCGTCGCCCCTGTTTACTTCGTCCCTTTTCTTTCGTCTGCATACACTCTTGTCTTCCCTTCAACTTCCGCCTTATATGTTCATGTGGCTTCACCCCTTTCCTCTACCCCCTTGAAGTTCCTGCTGTCAGTGTCTGTTCTATTCCTCTACCTTGCGCGAAGCCCAACTGCCTACGGCAGCTTCTCGCTCTTTCTTTCTAGACCATTTCCGTTCTCATTCCCATGATCGCAGTATACACCGATGGTTCAAAGTCATCTGACGGCGTTGGATTCGCAGCAGTGTTTCCAGACGCCGTACGAGGCATCTTTACCCTCGGCTAGCATATTTACGGCTGAATTGTATGCCATTCTTGTGGCACTTATCCGTATTGCATCTATGCCTGTATCACCATTTGTGGTCGTTTCAGACTCCCTTAGTGCTTTACAGGCTATCCGTAAATTGATACACCTCACCCCTAGTTCTTCGTATCCACCTTTGGTTACGCCGTATCTTTAGCAAGCATAAAGATATTGTCTTTTGTTGGGTCCCTGGTCATGTTGACGTACAGGGCAATGAACAGGCAGACACTGCTGCGTGGTCAGCAGTACATGACCTTCCAGTTTCATATAGAGGTGTTCCTTTACGGACTATTTTGGGGTCATTGCTACCCACCTTCGCACCCGTTGGCAACAACGCTGGTCTGACCTGCTGAATAACAAACTTCATTCTATTAAACCGGTTATAGGTTTCTGGCCTTCTTCTTGTCACCAATGTCGAGGTTGGGAGACTACACTCTCCGTCTTCGCATCGGCCACACTCGTCTTACTCACGGGTATCTCATGGAGAGGCTCCTGCCCCTCTCTGTGAGCATTGTCAGGTTCCAGTGTCTGTTCGACATATCCTGTTGGACTGCCCACTCTATCAACGAGCACGCAGAATTTACCTCCAACGACGTCTTCGCTCTGCGGCCCTTTCTTTACCTTCCTTCTTGCAGATGGACCTCCTTTAATCCTGACTCTCCATTGACTTTTTGACAGAAACTGACTTACTACACAAACTCTGATTATACCTCTAGCACCTCCCTCAGTCCCTTCTACCTCGATCTTTTGCTACCCTCCACCCCTGCACTATCCACCGTCATCTTGCACTCCATACCCTACTAATCGTCCATCTCCCTCTTACAACCCACTCTCCTGCATCCTACAATAACCTGCAGCTGTATAACCCTGTGGTTTAGCCATTTGATTATAATAATAATAATAGGCACCACTGGAGTTTTGAGACTCTCTGATCGGGGGTTCTAACCCCACCCGTGGTATGGTTTGTTTGCAATCGTGTCATTACGATTTCATGGGTAATACTTACTGGGGCAGGAAGGAGGGCAACTTCTACCCCTACACGCTGTTTAAAACATCAATTAAGTAATTATAAATGGTAAGGTGACGCTGGCACACTGAGAAAAAGCAGTCTTGTGTACAATACGGTTTATCATTTGATAAATGTCATAAACTGTTTACAAGTGGCCATTTACTTTGACAATATAGCTCAGTAGTAGACGTTTGTTCTGTATGCTCTACTTCTGTATGCTCTACTTCTGTATGCTGCAAGATGGCGGCGGTCACAACTAGGTGTGAAATTTAGGTGTAAAAAATTTCGCACCTATGTGTTAATGACCCTCCTGCGCCCCCTACGTCCCCGCCTCACCCCGCCCCAAGCAGCCCGCGCCTCCTTCTGCTGCGTCCTCCGGATCGCCCCTGCTTTGAGGGAATGTGTATAAAATGTGTGATGTTTTAGTAATCAATGTGTCTTGTCCTAAGTGATCTTAGGTATTGGTAAAGGTGTTATGGTGTTGGTGGTCGTGATTTTTATGTGAAAGTTTATAAAATGAGTGTTTTCTGCGATCATAGTGGTTTTGAGATGAGTGATCATAGAAATTGGTGGTCATCTTGGTTGTAGTATTTTGAGGGAATGTGTATAAAAATGGGTGTTAGTTGGTGTCGATGAACTAAATTTTTGGTGATCTTAGTGGTTTTGGGATGAATGTTCTTAGATAATAGTAAATATGATATTGAGTTGGTGGTCGTGATTTTGTGTGAAATTTTTTCTGTGATCTTAGTGGTGGGGTCATAGAATCTGGAAATCGTCTTGGTTATAGTGTTCTTAGATTTTGGTAAAACATGTTATGGTGTTGGTGGACGTGATTTTTGTGTAAATGTTTATAAAAATGGGTGTTTTCTGTGATCTTAGTGGTTTTGAGATGAATGATCATCTGTCACATATACCATATGTAGTATACTTGTGTAGTATACCAGCCTTTATATGTAAGATCCCTTGATACTTGTGACGTCAGAGACCCGCGCCATGTGAGCACAGCGTCAGAGGCCTCTCCCTCATTCTCGATATAGGCGTAGGACTGAACAGAACGGCTGGGCTAACCTCCTTGCTCACTATACAATATATCTACAATTCCATCCATCTGTGAATTTAATTACAACCATATTTGTTCTCCCAAGGCCCACACGACACATCTTGGTTATAGTGTTTTGAGGGAATGTGTATAAATGGGTGTTATTGTGGTAAAAAATGAGTGTGTTAGTGGGGTATAAAAATGTCTGTTAGCGGTGTTCAGGTGTGTGTTCTTAGATATTGGTAAATATGATATGGATTTGGTGTTTGTGATTTTTGTGTGAGTGTTTATAAAAATGAGTGTTTTCTGTGATCTTAGTGGTGGGGTCATAGAATTTGGTAATCGTCTTGGTTATAGTGTTCTTAGATATTGTAGGTACAACAGGTTGAAACAAGGTGGGTTTGGTGTGACGTCACTGACCGCCAAGTAAACACAGGTGGGAGTGTGACGTCACGGGAGGTGCCACTATCTGTGACGTCGCCGGTCTTGTAGGGTGTGACGTCATGTGTTGGTGGTAGTGAGGTGAGTGTACTTAGATAATGACAAATATGATATGGAGGTGGTGGTCGAGATTTTTGTGAGAATGTTTATAAAAAATGAGTGTTATCTGTGATCTTAGTGGTTTTTGAGGTAAGTGATCATGGGTGTTAGTCTTAGTCTTTTTTTTTGTGTGTACATGATATGTTTTCAGTTGATTGTGATCATGTTCTAAGTGTTTGTGTGTTAGGTATGTGTTCATGTTTTTTGTGCTCATGTTATATCTGAGTTGGAGGTGAGTGTGATCATAGAATTAGTGATCTTGGTTAGAGTGTTTTTGAGGGAATGTGTGTGTATAAAATGAATGTAATAATGGAGTTGAGATGACCGTTCTTAGATATTGGTAAACATGATATGGATTTAGGTGTTCATGATTTTTGTGTGAATGTTTATAAAAATGAGTGTTTTCTGTGATCTTAGTGGTTTTTATATGGGGATTCATTCGCCTCCCAGCTCTTGAGCGGTGAGGTTGTCCTGTGCTAGACTTCTGGTGGCAGCTGAGGGAAACTGGTGTTGACAACAAAATGGCGATGGGTAGCCAGCGCAGGG
Source organism: Cherax destructor (assembly GCA_009830355.1). Lineage (NCBI taxonomy): Eukaryota > Metazoa > Arthropoda > Malacostraca > Decapoda > Parastacidae > Cherax > Cherax destructor. Next base: position 6,479 of record WNWK01059117.1, on the reverse strand, counting down.
TGAACACTGTGTGTGTGGAAATACTCAAAGGAGCCGTATATCCTACCAATGCTGCAGTGTTGTTGCTGGTGATACTGCAGGATACATATGGAATTGGTAATGAGGAACTATATGGCATTGCACTAAATGGGGCATCCCGGATTTTTGTGAAATTTGCATCAACAGACGCATATGAAAGGATGGTGGACCGATATCAGGACGACGTTTTGATGGTTAACCCTGGCCTTGAAGTGCAGATGAAGGACATATTGAAATACTACTCTTGGATCAAGATACAGAATGTGCCATTCGAGGCAGATGACACGGACATAAAGGACGCTTTCCAGGAGTATGGGGTCATCCATACAGCTTCGGTGGGGAGGTGGACGAAAGGAATTTATGCAGGCTTACATGAGGGATTGTACACCCTGAAGATGACTTTGAGGAAGGCTATTCTGTCTTATGTGGTACTGGCCGCCTTTAGGACTCAGGTGTAAGTCACGTTGGGCAACAGAGAACGTGCAGGGTATGTGGCTCTTACGAGCATGTGGCAGTAATGTGTCCAAAGAGGAATGAACAAAGAACGACAAGCAGAGAGGAGATGTCAGAAAGGGCTGGAGTGGTGAGCATGGGGTCCACGGATGTGGGAGTGGATTTGAAAGGAAAGTGGAGTGACATGGTGGATGCTGCAGGGGATTTGTGTCTGACATTGCCCGAAGCGTCCCAAGGGCAGGAGGTCATGCAACAGGGGGAAAATGCCGATGGTGGGGCTTTGCCTGTGCTGATGGATGAGTCTTTACAGGAAGTGCTGGAGGGGATGTTAGGATGCCCCATGGGGGAAGTCCTTCGGGGCTTTGGTGAGAGTGAGGGGGTGAAATAGGTGGGGTTGGAGGGGTGGGGGGTGACGAGCCTGTGGCTGGCTCTTTGCTAGTTCAGGAGGTGGAGGTGCATAGGCCTGTGCAGTCAAGGATGTTGCAGGGGAATCTCGGAAGAGGTCGGTGGGGGCCTCGGACTGTGACGATGTGCTCACTCCAGCGCAGAGGACGTGTAAGAAGGCATGGGTGGATGTGGCATGCCAGAGAAAAGGGGGGTGCAGGGAACCTGTGAGAAGGCATGAGCACGGAAGGGAGGTGAACAGTGAACACAGAGATTCAAAGGAAAGCCCCTGTTGCAACAGTTAAGTGCTTAAACATTAATGTTAATGGCCTAAGAGCCGAGGTTAAGAGGAAATGGGTGGAGATGATGATGCGACGATATGATGTGGAAGTGGGTATTATGCAGGAGCATAATTATAGGTGTGGACGTGAACTGTTTTGCATGGATACAAGGGGGTTTTGGGAAACTCCGGAGACAGCTCTTAAATGAGCTGGTCTCCAGGAGACCAGCCGTTTGGTTGTTAGCTGGGAGGGGGGGGTGGGAGGGTGGTACAGGTGGGGGAAAGGGGATAAGGGTATGTATTTTGAGGGTGTATATGCCGGCGGAGAATGATAGGAGAATTATGGAGGACTTTGTTAAGAACGTGTTAGTGTATCATATGAGGGGGGCCGGAGGTAATGATCAGGGGGGGACTGGAATTGTGTCATTAGGGGAAGGATGTAGAGCCTAGGGGAGCGGGATGTTTTGGGTGTTCTGAGGGAAGGTTGGTTAGGCAGGGGTGGTGGATGTGGTGAGGGGTGATGGGTGGAATGTGGGTCATACTTTTGTGCTAAGAGGGTATGCGGCGAGGATAGATCATATATATGTAACACGGGAGGTGATGGTGGGGAGGGTGCAGACATTGGATGTGGGCTTTTCGGATCATAGGGTGTATTAGTAGATGTGGGGTGGGGGGAATGATAAAGAGGTATGGGGTTATTGGAAGCATAAGATGGGTTTACTATTGGGTGAGGAGGGGAGGGATAGATTTGCGGGGTGGTGGGCATCTCTGTGGGAGAGGGGGAAATATGTGTAGGATCTTGTACAGTAGTGGGAAGAATATGTGAAACCAGGCATTAGGGATTTTTATAAGGAGAGGGGTAGGGAGGACAATCAGTGGCAGATTGGCTTGCAGAAATATTTGGAGGGACAGTTGAGTCATTGTTCTGAGGGGGAGGGGTTGGCTTACCCAGTGGAAGAGATTGAGGGGTTAAAGGAAAGGTTGAGGGATTTGCAGAATGATAGGTTTAATGCGGTACGGGTGCGGGGAGGGATCGACGAGGTGTGTTGGGTTGACAGGCCATTGGCATGTGTTCTGAGACAGTTTAGGAACAGGCAAAAGGGTGGGACTATTATGGGTTTGGATGTGAGCAAAAAAATGGAAGGATAAATAGTTGGGCAGAAGTTGGAGACAACAGAGGTGATGAGTAATTATGTTGATAATTGGTTTAAAGGTTATAGAAAAAATGGGGAGGGAGGGGCAAATACTGGAGGAGGGCATTCGGCAGGTGCAGGGTATGAGTAGGCAGTGCAGGGTATGAGTAGGGAAACAGGCACCAGAGGTCGATGGTATACCGAATGATTTTTATGTAGAGAATTGGATGCGATGAAAGAATGTGTGGTTGCATTGTTTAATCAAATGAAAGACGGAGGGGTGATGGGGAGACACAGTGAACGGGATAGTGGTATTGGAGAAAAAGGAGGAGAAGGGGGGAATATACGGGATAATAGAGCGCTGTCTTTGATGTGTGCTACTATAAAAATTTTGCCAAACTGCTGGGGAACAGGTTGAAGAGGGTGATTGGGAGAGTTGTGGATGAGGGGCAATATGGCATTCGGGCTGTAGCATGTATAGGAGACATGGAGGATTAGGGACTTCATAGAGGGCCATAGGGATGGAGGGTCCTGGAGTTGGATTGAAAGAGGCTTATGACAGCGTTGAGGGAAATGTGGAGGATAATGAGGAAGCAGGGTTTTGAGAGGGAGAGTGAGGTTGGTGGAGACCTTGTGTAGGGGGCTATAGCGAGGGTGCAAGGAATGGCAGAGTGGGTGAGGTGGTACAAATGGAAAGGGGTCTACGGCAGGGGTGTCCTTTGTCCCAGATTCTGTTTGCATGCTTGAAAAAAACCTGTTTTATTGTTTAATTTCTGAGGGTGTGGGAGGGGGGGGGGCAAGGTAGTCAAGACAGATATGTGGACGATACAACTGTGTAGGTAGGGGAGGATGGGCTACGAATGGGTAGGATCATCAGTATGATTGGGGAAACAACGGGATGAGAGTGAATGGGGCTAAACCCGAAACTGTTAGAGGTGGTACGTGGGTGGGGCGGTTGGGGGAATGGATGGATGGCCTGTTGTGAGGCAGTTGAAGATTAGTGGGGTGGTATATAGGGTTTGATGCACAGGAGGCAAAGAGGGAGAATTCGGCAAGGGTGGTGGGGGTCAGTTCATAGGATGGGGGTTTGGGAAACCTCGACATCACGATTTTGCAAAGGGTGATTGTGTGAATGCGTTAGTGTATATAAGCCGTGGCATGTAGCAGCGGTATATCCGTTGTTGCGGGGAGGATGTGAGGAATTTGCAGATGAGGGTGTTGAGGTATATATGGGGATACGGACGGCCATGGTTGTGGAAGGAGGTGGTGATGGGAAGGTGGGGCAGGGAAGTAGGGGGTTTCCCATACCTTGGAGAGTAGGTTGAAAGTGTTTATATAAAGCACAGTTATATCAGGTTGGGTGGGAGTAGGGGGTGGGTGTAGTAATGGGAGAATGTGCAAAGGTGGGGAAGGAGCTGGAAGTGTGTGAGGATATGTTGAGGCATTTATTGGTTGTACAGACCAAAGGGTTAGAAGGTTTGTGTATTGGAGGGTGGGGGTCAAGGAATAGTGGAGGGGAGGGCTATATATCCTGTGTATGATTGGAAAGGGATTTGGGAGGGAAGTGTAGGCTTAGATTAAGGGTAGGTAAGGGAAATGAATGTTTAGGTTCCTGCATGGTATATAGTGGCATCTAGGCAAATGTTGTTTCGGATGGGCATAGTGGCAGAGCCGAGCTGTGCTGGTGTGGCGAGAGGAAACGGCCTATCATGCAGTGTATTTTGTGAAAATTTGGGTGGTTTGAAGAGTGATTTGTGTGATGGGTGGGAGGATCTCAGTATTAAGAGGCATTGAGTTTGGACATGGAGGGGGATGAGGGACATGAAGCACTGTAATGATTTAGTGGTGGATTATATATATATTCATGAGTATTGAGGAGGAAAAGGGATAAGGATAAGGGCAATGCGGGACTTTTATAGGACGAAATGTAGGAACAGGAAAATTTATGGTGGAAATGGAAACCTTTTCCAGGATGGTATAGGATATGACAGTAGGACGCCACTTAAGCTTGATGAAAGATATAATGCCTGGTCTCGAGGAAAGGGGTGATGGTAAGGGGGTGAAGAATGGAGGGGGTTGTAGGAATGTGATGGTGAACAGTTATTGTATTGATACCATTTTGGACTTATCTTGACGTGGAATGGAATACAGGAAGGAGAGAGGAAGAACAGGGGTATGGGTATGACTTTATTGCAACCTATGATGGCCTTTCAAAGTTTTGCTGGGGATAGTTAGTTGGAGGGCAGCAGAGGGGGTTTCCGAGAGTCTAGGCTTGGGTGGAATGTGTTGAGACTGGTATGGGGGACTATGGAATATGTTTGGTCCAAAGGTGATTTTTTTTTTTTTGGAATAAAGTTGAAAGGAGGGGGTTGTATTATGGTTTTGTTGGTGAAGTGTTGAATTGACCTTAATTTTGTAAACAATGGAAGAAGTTTGTTGAGTAGGTTATTATGGTAGTAAAGTCTGTAATGTTGTTTTATATAAGCCTACTAGTATTATGGAGGGTTTGGGGAAGGTATGCATTGTATTTTGGTGGTTAGGTTAATAGGTAGTTTCTGTCGTTGGTATGGTCTTGGTGTGACCATCACTATGAAAATTATTGTATGTGCCTTTACTTTTATAATATAGATATCTTTGGAGTGGGGTCTGTTTACATTTTTTTTTTAAGACAAATGGGCTTATTGACACGTATAACTTTTTAATAAGGCCCCATAATGCTCCATATAAAATTCACATGCATTGTAATGTTGCTTTTAAAAAAATGTTTTTTATTTTGAATGTTATGTCTGTATTTGGAAGATGTGTGTAGGAATTCAGTTTGTTTTTAGGCAGTAGGTAGGTGTTTGTCGAGTCAGAAGGTGAATTTAGATAGTATCTTCAAGATATATAGTACAGCATTGGAATCGTGTGTTGTATTTGTGTGAGGCCTGTTTATATTGTATAAAGGAGTTACATGATATGTATGCTTTGTAATTTATGTTTATTTTTTGTTTGTATTCCTAAACTGAATAAATTTTTCTAAACTGGTGTAGGGCTAGGGCAGGGGGAATGTTATTATTCCTACACTCATTCTTTTTTTATCAATTTACGTTTCTTACATGCATGTATTAGTATGTAAGTTTTTAAAAAAAAAAAACTTAGATGATGGTAGTGGTTTTGAGATGAGGGGATCATAGAATTTTGGTAATCGTCTTGGTTATAGTGATTTGAGGGATGTGTATAAAAGGGTGTTAGTTTGGTATTTAAAAGATTCATATAATTAGTGATTTTTAAATTTTGAGGAAGTTTAAAAATAGTTTTGATAAGAGTTTGAGGGAATGTGTAAAAATTTATGTGATCTTAGTGGTTTTCTTAGATATTGGTAATCGTCTTATGGAGCTGGTGGTGATTGTGAGCTCATGTCATAAATGTATGACTCAGTTTTTGTGTTTATGTTGTAAAGTCTGGAGAATGAATGTAGTTTGGTGGATGAGATGTAATTTCAGTTAATGAAATTTTGTGATTGAGAATGATTGGCGGTTGAGTTAGAAATGTTAAAAAGTTATTTGGGAGATTCAATGGTGTTTTGGTATTCTATTCTATTCTATGTGATTTGCTGGTATGGATCCCGGCCCGGGTTCTTCCAATTGCGACCGCATCGGGTCCCGGAGGGAAGGGTCTGTATCGACGTTAAAGGTACATGTGTGGTATTCCTTTTGGGGGAAGAGGTCCCCCTCCCAATCTATGGACAAACGACGTCCCAAAAGGTAGTCGCTCCAATGGTGGTTGGTGCAGGGTGCAAAAGGAGGCCCCAGCAGGCCTTCACAGCAACGTCAGCGGGAGGCAGGTGACGTTCAATGACTGGGAGTAAGGTCTCCAAATCTTGACAGCCAAGTAGACCAGATGTGGGCCCCATCTTCTTGAGCCCGCCCCACTGGGGTCATCGGGAAGTGTCTGAGGCGAAGGGACAATGAAGGGATCCGACACCAGGGGTGTCGAAACCATCCGGCACAGTGGGCACAGAGCTCCTCTGCCCGTTCAATGATCCAAGCAGCTGGATACCCTAAGCGCAGGTGGTGGCGCCACCCGCAGCTCCCTGGCCTGCTTCCGAATGTTGGAGGGGGGCCCTGTGAGTTGCCCTGTCATACCAGTGGCGGCTTCGGAATCCCGGTCAGGAAGTGGGGCCCGGCCCACTTGCCCTATCAAACTGGGTGGGTTTTTAGGTGCAAGGC
>WNWK01059116.1:0-10273 GCA_009830355.1 Cherax destructor | reverse complement strand
TCAATATAGAGTTAAAGTGTCGGTTTTTTCTTCAATGTTTTTGAGAGCTTTACGTATTTGTAGTCCAGAGTTCATAGATGAAGAAATCTCTAAAATTTATGAAATAGCTAATGATTTAAAATACCCTAGAAACATAATTGATAAATTTTTTAAAATAGCTAGGAATACTTTTTACAATCCCAAAAGGGACAACCAACCTTATTCAACCAAAATATGTTGGTTCTCCCTTACCATGAAAACTTGGTTGATATGCCTTCCTTTCTTAAGAATTTTAATATCAAAGTTGTATTTAAAAATCTTGATACAGTAAAAGACTTTTGATAAAAATTTCCCCAAAATGTTGACGGATGTGTCTATAAGATTCCCTGTAAAATATGCGATAAAGTTTATTATGGTCAAACTGGTAAAGTCTTGAACTAAGATTAAAACAACATAAATATAGCATTAGAACTGAACAAGATTCTAATGCTCTATTTATTCATGTGAGAGACTTTAACCATCCAATTGATTTTCAAAATGCTGAGAAGGTTGTATCAAGCAAGTCCATGGTTGAGAGGAATATAATAGAATCATGTTTCATTAAAACAGTTTTGAAAATAATATGAATATTTCTTTTGGTTTATATAAATTGGATTCTTTTATAATTAATAAAATTTGGGAAGAATTTAATGATAAATTGGACTAATCTAATTCTTGGGAAGAGTTTCAGGTCCTTTCTTGTTTTTCCTCTTCACAGAGTCGTGCGATGTTACGCTACTGTGGGGTGTAGTCTTTGTTAGTGTGATGGACTGTGAGGTGTAGTCTCACCCTTATATAAGTCCTCTTGTCATGTTTCCTTTTATAGTTCCTTGATAATGGAGTAGTCACGAAAGCGCTTGGAATTCCTCTATTTTTTCATAGTGGTTGTTTTGCATATATATATATATATATATATATATATATATATATATATATATATATATATATATATATATTCGTGCCGATTAGGAAAAACTGGTCAATTAGCAAGAACTCATTTTAAATTAAGTCCTTTCTAAAATTTGAAAACCTACCTAACCTTATTACAACAAGCGCAATTTAATTTAGCCCAACCCAACTAAATATATTTTAGATACGTTAACATTAATTTAATAATAAACAAACACAATGAAATATATTTTTTCGTTAGTTTCAGAATGATTGTTGCGAAATTATTTCATACACAAAATTTAGCTTGTCTTGTATGGCAAGAAGAGCGTTGCTATTTAAGTAAAATAGGGTTTTACTAAATCGGCACGACAAAATATATGGGCATCGCCGATTAGGTAAAACTTGCATTTTGCTTAAATAGCAACACTTTCTTGCCATATAAGACAAGCGAAAATTTGTGTGTGCAATAATTTCGCCAAAATCATTCTGAACCTAACGAAAAAAAATCTATTTCAATGTTGGTACTGGGAGCCCTGGGTGGATGCTTGTCCGTCAGGGCTTGTGCCGTACTGACGTCCTTAGGAGCGATGGTATCCTCACTGGTTATAAGCCTCAGTCCTCTAATAATATTACCCTCTTCTATTTTTTTTTTTGCTAATTTGGGCTCTGATTTTTGATGCGTCAGGAGTTCTGTTGTTGGCATTTGCCCGGCGGGTGTTTGTCGCCCTAGGGGGCAACGGACGAGGTTGTCATCTCTAGGGAATTCATTTATTGCCCTAATAACAGATGTTGCTAGTGACTTGTCCCTCCTTTGTGGGACAGCTAAACAGGCATTGACAAATAGCAGTAGGTTGTGCCAGGATCCATTGTTTGCAGGAGCATCGTTGACTTTCTTCATGAGGTCAGCGTATTTGCTAGCGGCTTGAAGGCGAGCTACTTTGGGGATGTGTGTCAGCGTCCTGGTGGATATTAATTTGATTGCAGATTTTAGGTCCTCTGTAGGATTCTGTTGGATTTAAACATTTATATTTCATATTTCCTCCTCTTTCCTGATCCTACATCCTTTATTCACATGCTGGTAAATAAATGATCTGTCATCAATTAAAAGAATGCTAAGTAACAGCAAACGAGACATTTATTAATGCTACGTTTTGCTCTGCTGGTGCTTTATCAAGCCAGTATTATCAGTTGTCCTTGTATCTTTGTTCCATTAGAACATTTACCATTTTTCATAAGTAAAAGAATGGTGAGAGTCCCGCGTACCTTTCATGGAACACTATGAGTACAAGTAATTAATGCTTCTTAGGAAAGACTATGGGAAAATCTGAGCAATAAAATCATCGAACAATAGAGAACACTCAGCCGTGATTAGGATATCTTTTCAATATCCGAAAATTCTCGACAAAACCACATTAGCATCCGGGAAAACTGAAGCCTAACAAAAAAAAAAAAAAAATATCTCCGTTAGAAAAGAAACCACGCACATCAGGGCAAAACCCAACATCATTCTGTCATAAGGACATCAGAAACCAGACGTTATTACCACATGCGCCCAAATAATACATTCCAGCAAGCATTTTTGCTGTCCTCATATTCCTGACTTAGACTCTCATTATTTCGTAATGGTTTGTGGATAAATTCTACTACTACGTTGGGTCACCCCCCGTCATGACTGTGATCACATTGTACATATTAGATTTGTTTCTGTTTATCCCTCTGTTCACTTCAGGACTTTGCTGGTTACAGCTTACGAATGCAACTTCTTCCAAATACCTGTCTCCTTTCTCTTATCTCATCACTTGATATCCTGCTGTGAATATGACATATGTAATAAGTTCAGCTAGTTTTGTCTCTTTCATAGCTATGATGGTTGGTGTTTCTTTCTGTTACCGTAACCTAGTTTGTAGTGTCCAGTCTTTCTGTTCACTTCTTGTATGTAAGGAGGAATGAAGGTGAATCTGGGGTTGTCTGTTACATAGGAAAAAATAGAGATTATAGCTTTAGATAGGGAAGAAGATAGAGGGCGCGGGAATATTACTATTGTTGGGGAGGTGAGGCTGGGCCTTGAGTGGAGCCTCATGAGAGTTTTCTGAACGCTTTAAGTTTCATTCTCTTGCCATTCTCTCTCCTTCTGTTTCCTGCATTTGATGATTTTTTTTAAATGTTTCCCCGACCGTTCCCTTTCCATTTCCTGTCTGTTCTGATCTAAGTATCCTTGGTGATATTTTGTATTTCTAAAGAACAACAAAAAGATCACAGTAAACAGGTGATATCAAAATATGCAAGACAACCACTATGACCACAAGACAACCACTATTCAACCAAAAATATGTTGGTTCTCCCTTACCATGAAAACTTGATTGATATGCCTTCCTTTCTTAAGAATTTTAATATCAAAGTTGTATTTAAAAATCTTGATACAGTAAAAAGACTTTTGATAAAAAAATTCCCCCAAAATGCTGATGGATGTGTGTATAAGATCCCTGTAAAATATGCGATAAAGTTTATTATGGTCAAACTGGTAAAAGTCTTGAACTAAGATTAAAACAACATAAATATAGCATTAGAACTGGACAAGATTATAATGCTCTATTTATTCATGTGAGAGACTTAACCATCCAATTGATTTTCAAAATGCTGAGAAGGTTGTATCAAGCAAGTCCATTTTTGAGAGGAATATAATAGAATCATGTTTCATTAAAAGCAGTTTTGAAAATAATATGAATATTTCTTTTGGTTTATATAAATTGGATTCATTTATAATTAATAAAATTTGGGAAGAATTTAGTGATAAATTGGACTAATCTTAATTCTTGGGAAGAGTTTCTTATGTTCCTTTCTTATGTTCCTCTTCACAGAGTCGTGCGATGTTACGCAACTGTGAGGTGTTGTCTTTGTTAGTGTGATGTGACTGTGAGGTGTATTCTGCCCCTTTATAAGCCTTCTTGTCATGTTTCCTTATATAGTTCCTTGATAATGTGAGTAGTCACGAAAGCGCTTGGACTTCTTCTATTTTTTCATAGTGGTTGTCTTGCATATATATATATATATATATATATATATATATAGGATGGGGTCCACCTCTAGTGTCAATTGTGGGACCCATTGCCTCGGAGAAGTGGATAAAAAGACTTCAAGGAAGAATATTTAGATTTCTTTCTGAAGCCATTTGAATATTCCACTTCCCCTACTACCCCATCTTTTTTTTTTTTATACAAACTTTATTTCAAGACAAAATACAAAATACAATGGGGAGTAAAACAACATAGATAACAACTCAGAGCTACATGTCAAATACTTCGTCCAACTCCCCGGCAGTGGGCCGCGTGCCCAGAATACTGCAGGCATTTCCCCTCTGGATCGCAACACTGAGTCTCTGAAACAGGAAGCTGGTCGCCCTGTGGTCCTTGGTTTCTATGATGAGTTTTCCACCCAGCTCCTTGAGAAACTTTAGAGCACACTTGCTCCATGGGTCTCCGACCCTATTGGGATGAAGTTATAGCAAGAGGGAAGGTCTTCATATTTGCGGGTCTTCTGGGTCTCCCTGTGGCTGGCAGCTCCACCCCCTTCGGCTAAGGAGTGTGGCAGGTAGGTGTCTGCCAATGTGGCAGCACAGGTGTAGTCCCAAGCAATCTGCTTACCATCCTTCCAGGGTAGCATGGTGGCTCCATCAGGACGCTTTTGACTTCCATCAGACCTCTGCACTTGATATATATATATATATATATATATATATATATATATATATATATATATATATATATATATATATATATATATATTTATATATATATATATATATATATATATATATATATATATATATATATATATATATATATATATATATATATATATATATATATATTATATATATATATATATATATATATATATATTATATATATATATATATATATATATATATATATATATATATATATATATATATATATATATATATATATATATAACAGTATTTTCCGGTATATTAGGCGCGTTTTTTCCACACAAAAAAAGTCTTGGAAGAATCAGCCTGCGTCTTATATGCTCAAGGTCAGGGTCAAGGGTAGGCTTTGGATTACGCTTTGGCAAGTGTTTACTAATGTTACGTTACAACTGCTTTATATGACTTGTATGCTCGTGCGCCTTATATGCCGGAAAACACCTTATATGTGTGTGTACGCGCATTTGTGTGCGCGCGTTTGTGTGTGTGTGTGTACGCGCGTATATGTGTGAGTACATGTATACATATTCGTGAACTATATGTACACACACACAATTTTATTTACTTTTGTGCTTCCCTCGGGAATTTAACTTTTTCCAGTAAGAAGCAAAATTTAAATTTAATCTTCATAACTAAATTAATTCTTAGGGAAAGTAGCACCAGCAGCCACTTGAAAAATATTTGTTTGGTAGAAGATATATATATATATATATATATATATATATTATATTATATATAATATGACTTGTAGGGCATATATATCTGTAGTGGAAAGAAGGCGGGGTAGGGGTCGTCCTAGGAAAGGATGGAGGGGCGTAAAGGAGGTTTTGTGTGCGAGGGGCTTGGACTTCCAGCAAGCGTGTGTGAGCGTGTTATATAGGAGTGAGTGAAGGCGAATGTTTTTAATGACGACGTGCTGTTGGAGTGTGAGCAATGTAACATTTATGAAGAGATTCAGAGAAAACCGGTTAGCTGGACTTTAGTCCTGGAAGTGGGAAGGACAGTGCCTGTACTCTGAAGGAGGGGTGTTGATATATTGCAGTTTTTTTTTAACTGTAGTGTAGGCGTCTCTCTGGCGATACAGTGATGGGGTGAATGATGATGAAAGAGTTTCTTCTTTTTCAAGTCACCCTGCCTTAATGGGACACGGCCGATGTGTTAATAAATAATATAATAGTAATAATAATAATAACATATAATATACATGTCGTGGTGAATAGGTAAAACTGGTCAGTTAGCAAGAACTCAATTAAAATTAAGTCCTTTCTAATAAAATTCTCTTATACGTTTAAAGATATATTTTTTTCATTTATGTTAATGTAAAAATTAATAATTTTGTACCAAATGAAACTTACCTAACCTTCTTATTATAACAAGCGCAATTTAATTTAGTCTGATCCAACTAAAAATATTTTAGATAAGTTTACAATAATTAGATAATAATCAAATACAATGAAATAAAAAAAATTGTTAGGTTCAGAATGATTTTTGCGAAATTATTGCATACACAAATTTTCGCTTGCCTTATTCTTATTCGGCAAGAAGTGTGTTGCTATTTAAGCCAAAATTGCAAGTAAGTTTTACCTATTCGGCACGATATATATATATATATATATATATATATATATATATAGGATGGGGTCCACCTCTGGTGTCAATTGTGGGACCCATTGCCTCGGAGAAGTGGATAAAAAGACTTCAAGGAAGAATATTTAGATTTCTTTCTGAAGCCATTTGAATATTCCACTTCCCCTACCACCCCATCTTTTTTTTACAAACTTTATTTCAAGACAAAATACAATGGGGAGTTAAACAACATAGATAACAACTCAGAGCTACATGTCAAATACTTCGTCCAACTCCCTGGCAGTGGGCCGCGTGCCCAGAATACTGCAGGTATTTCCCCTCTGGATCGCAACACTGAGTCTCTGAAAGAGGAAGCTGGTCGCCCTGTGGTCCTTGGTTTCTATGATGAGTTTTCCACCCAGCTCCTTGAGAAACTTTAGAGCACACTTGCCCCATGCTCCATGGGTCTCCGACCCTATTGGGATGAAGTTATAGCAAGAGGGAAGGTCTTCATATTTGCGGGTCTTCTGGATCTCCCTGTGGCTGGCAGCTCCACCCCCTTCGGCTAAGGAGTGTGGCAGGTAGGTGTCTGCCAATGTGGCAGCACAGGTGTAGTCCCAAGCAATCTGCTTACCATCCTTCCAGGGTAGCATGGTGGCTCCATCAGGACGCTTTTGACTTCCATCAGACCTCTGCACTTGGGGTTCCCGTTGAGCTGGGCAACGGGCTGTGGCAGGCTTCTCTTTATGATGTCATTGACCTCCTCATGTCTAGCATACTTCCCTTCTGAGTGTGACACACTAGACCATGAAGTCCGAATTGATCAGCCGTCGCCCTGCCGCAAATACACCTATGTTCGGTGAGTATGGGGGCGGCTAGGCGAAAAACAACACCAATCCGAATAGCCTGTGGGTCGAGTCGAGTGCCCAGAGAGGAATTGGGAACAGCAAGAAGGAAATCTCCTGAGTGTGGTGCCCTCACCGCTAGGAGACGAGCTTTGTCCTTTCCTGAAGCGTTGGTGAGCATTGTGTTGGAAATTTTTTCCATGATCGGTTTGTCCCAGTGGGACTGTTTGTGCTCTTTGGGAGGAGCTGGTCTACTGGAGGAGTCTGCCATGATGTCCCACTGCACTGCTGCTTCGATGAACTTGGGGTCTTGAGCTCCCACCACACCTCTCAAACGTTCAGGCACAATCCTCTTGACTAATCCACAGGAGGCCAAACACGATGACAGAAATGCAGGTAACGCTACATGCCTTGCTTTGCGCACCCCTATACCTCCAAGTCGCACTGGGAGGGTTGCCTGCTCCCATTGCTGATCCTCTAGTGACAGATTCAGTGCCTTCTTGAAGGTTGATCTCAGGTGTGTGTCATACTCGTCAAGTGTTGGGTTTTCAAAAGAGGGTGCGCACCTCAAAAGTAAGTGAGTCTTGGCATAGTAAGACACCTTGTGAGGAGATACAGGGCATCATGGGCATCAAGATCACTTATTCTCTCCTCCATTCTTTTCAGGTCATTCACTTTGTCCTTGAGGACAGTGTCGATGGCATGGTGACCCAGCGGTGCTCCCAGGAGGGTACTGTTGGATGGAGTGATAGTAGTGACTTCTGGGAGGATTGTTTGCACCGCATTGATTATTTCCTGATTTGTTGTGATAATTTCACACTTTGAGGGATTAAGGATGAGTCCTAAGGCTTCTCCCTGTGTCTTCACCGTTGTAGGTCCTCTAACAAGGACTCCCCAGTACCTGCCAGAGTGCCATCATCCAGGTACCAGATGTTGAGCTCGCTGCATAGGCTGGAAGTTAGTTCTCTTACTGCCAAACAGAAGAGAAGTGGAGCGAGTGGATCACCCTGCTGAACACCCTCAGATGAGGGAATTTCATGTTCCCCAAACAAAAGAGTCGAGGGTTTGCTGTAGCCAGCTGAAATGAAGGGAAAGAGACTGGGGAACCGCTCTCGAACGGCTGGCAAGACCACATCTCTCTTCACCATATTAAAGGCATTTCTAAAGTCAAGTTTGACTACCGCCTTGTTTTCCCTGATAGGTCCCTGATGTAGGCCCTTGCCGCATGAGCTGCGCTTCACTGCCTTGAGAGACCCCAAAGCCCAGTTGGTGTGGCTGGAGTAAACTGGCAGCTTCTAGGCGAATGTTTCTTACTGCTGCTTTGGCAACTAGACGGCGAAGGGTGTTACCAACAGCAATGGGTCTAATTCCCCCATCCTTCTTCTTCAAAGCGCATAATGAGGCTCCAAAAAAGAAAGGTTTAATTTCTTCTGGGATTCGCCCAGCCAGGCAGTTGTTGACAAAAGTTGTTAATTCGGTGAGGAGAATTGATGCAGATGCTCCGAGTACTGGATTTACCATCTCTTTGAGGTGTTGTGGTCGAATTCCAGTGTAACCTCCCCGCAGATCCTGTTGGAAATGACACTATCGCCTTATACACTTCTGATTCTGGCAAAATTAATTGTTCAGTGATGGGGTCTCCTTCAGGGTTGTTGTTGATGGCTATGGTGTCCCTTGTTGGATGCTTGTCTCTTAGTGCTTGAGCTGTGGCCTCATCTTTGGGAGCTACAGTGTCGTCACTTGTAATTATTCTGATTGCTCCCACTGTGTTGCCTTCTTCGATTTTTTTGCTAACCTGTGCGCAAATTTTCTCGTTTTCAGTGGAATTTTTCTTGGGTCTACCTCTGTGATTCCTGCGATGGTGGGGCAGAGGGACACAATTATCTGTTCTTGGGTAGTTGCGCACCGCCTTGATGACTGAAGTGGTTAGCAGTTTGCCTCGTCTTTCAGGAACTGCAAGACAGACATTGCCAAACAGGAGCAGGTTGCGCCATGCTTTAATGGTGCCTCGGGCTTCTAAATTGGGGGGAGCCTCCATTCACCTGCTTAAGAAGGTCTTGAATTTCCCTGCTGCATATGGGCGAGCTGCTTTAGGAATGTGGGATAGGGTACTGCTAGCAGTGGATTTGAATGCCAGCAGAAGGTTTTTTCGCAAGAGGAGGTTGCCATTGGGATTGACATTTGCCTGTGGAGGTTGTGGGTTGCTCTCTGCTGGGGGCCTATGTGATCCTGCACACCCATTGTGTGCACGAATAAGGCCATCTCTGTTGCGTGCTCGAAACTCCCACACCTGACATGTGCCTATTCTTCATTGTTGGTGCACCATTTCCCTGGCTTTGTGGCTGGCTGGCTGCATCATCTGCCATACCTTAAACTGTGTGGTAAGCCGTAGGGAAAATGGCACATGACACATACTGAATGTGGTTCATGGTGGTGGTGGTTGAGCAGAGGGTCTCCCGTCCTTGAGGTGGGCAGTGGGGGGGCGAGGACACCCAGGTGAAGACAGAAACACAGTGAAGAAAGATACTGTATATTTCTATTTTCCTTTGAGATTTTCTTCAGTAGTACAGAAAAGCGAAAGAATGTGTGTTTACGTTGGGGGCAAATTTAAGGGTTACATATATTTTGAAGGGGTGGAGCCATTAAACTTAAGCTGAGTGTCTGTACTCCATGGAGGGTAATAGGAGAATAAAAGGAGGACTAATGTTCCATACTTGACAGGTCCTTATCATATATTACCCTTATCACTCTCATACCTGTCCAACCACTTCTCAGAGCTAACCAAGGAATTAGCTTAAAAATTCCTATTTGAATAGAACTTTACAAATTTAAAGCTATCACACACACACACACACACACACACACACACACGTCTTGGAGAAGAGAGAGTTTGAATCTAGTATCGACCAGCCAAGAGGCAGGGCCAGCAGCTACGAATCGACCCCTGCAACCACAAATAGGTGAGTTCAAATAAATAGGTGAGTACATACACATTCTGTCTCTGTCTCTCTTTCCCCCTCTCTTTCTATCCTTTTGTGACAATTTCATCCTTTTATTCAGGACCCCTCTCTCCTCTCCCTTCAGCCTGCCCTCTCTCCCTCATGTCCATTCACTTCCTTTGGAGGGTCCTCGCCACCCATTAGTTAATTACTGGGTGAGTGAGAGAGGTGAAAGTGGAGAGATGAGGGGGAGGTGAAAAGTGCGAGAGATGAAAAAAGTGAGAGAG